>WNYA01000340.1:37890-52644 GCA_019512145.1 Engystomops pustulosus | reverse complement strand
TTTCTGCTGGTGCCTCGTTTTGTCTTCTGACTAGGCCGTCCTCCTTTCAAAAGAGAATTCAATTTTATCACAGAGCCACGTGATGAGTCTCGACTACTGCGTCCTTTAAGAAAGGTGATAACACGATTACAGGACCAGACATACACGGGTTACTCTGGGGATTACATGATTGTAATTCCATCTGTGACGGCTGTCTTCACATCAAGGCCAGAGATGAAAGCGTCTGTGAGCGCACAAACCTCTGACACGAACTATGAACCAGATATTTTCCATCGCTTTCAATAACTCGATCTCCTATTTTTTTCCATCCTTTGCCCCCCCCATGTGTCATCAGAGGGACCATTGACTGAGGTCTCCTAATCTCGGATCCATGGAGAATCTGTCCCTATCATGTGCGGTCAGATGTTCTTGGAACTTATATGAGAGTAAATTGAGTCTTCTTAATTCCTGTATATTACACACCTAGGAATGGTATAAACTGCATGATACAAGGGCCTTGTATACAACCGTCACCCAAAAATTGACCAAATGAGTATTAACTCAGATTATCTGGTTACAATACGACTGTCATGGGATAATGTTAGGAGCCATTATTAGTAATTCAGGACACTGCTCGATAAACGTTACTCTGCAAACAAGCGAAGAATTGTGACATCTAGCGGACAGGATCAGTGCACTGTACAAGCTTGTTGTAATGGTTAGTTCCTATCAAAAAATGTATTTGTGCTGGTTATGATTAGAAGGTGGTCAGGACACAGGACATGCAGCACGCTTGTGTATGGGGGTGTAGTCACAGAGGGGTCAGAGCCCCATGCTGACCCCTGACCACTGCTGGATGATAGAAAGGTGTCAGGACACAGGACCTGGCAGCTCGCTGTGTATGGGGGGTGTAGTCACAGAGGGGTCAGAGCACCCATGCTGACCCCTGACCACTGCTGGCTATGATAGAAGGTGTCAGGACACACAGGACATGGCAGCTCCCGTGTGTATGGGGGGTGGTAGTCACAGAGGGTCAGAGCGCCCATGCTGACCCTGACCATGCTGGCTATGATAGAAAGGTATCAGACACACAGGACATGCGCTCGCTGTGTATGGGGGTGTAGTCACAGAGGGGTCAGAGCCCCATGCTGACCCCTACCACTGCTGGCTATGATAGAAAGGTGTCAGGACAACAGGACATGGCAGCTCGCTGTGTATGGGGGTGTAGTCACAGAGGGTCAGAGCGCCCATGCGTGACCCTGACCACTGCTGGCTATGATGAAAGGTGTCAGACACACAGGACATGGCAGCTCGCTGTGTATGGGGGGTGTAGTCACAGAGGGTCAGAGCGCCCATGCTGAACCCTGACCACTGTGGCTATGATATAAAGGTGTCAGGACACACAGGAACATGGCCAGCTCGCTGTGTATGGGGGGTGTAGTCACAGAGGGGGTCAGACGCCCATGCTGACCCCTGACCACTGCTGGCTATGATAGAAAGTGTCAGACACACAGGACATGGCAGCTCGCGGTGGTATGGGGGTGTAGTCACAGAGGGTCAGAGCGCCATGTGACCCCTGACCACTGCTGGCTATGATGAAAAGGGTGGTCAGGACACACCAAGGACATGGCAGCTTGCTGTGTAGGGGGAGTGTAGTCACAGAGGGTCAGGAGCCCATGCTGACCCCTGACCACTGCTGGCTATGATAGAAAGTGTCAGACACACAGGACATGCAGCTCTGTGTATGGGGGTGTAGTCACGAGGGGTCAGAGCGCCCATGCTGACCCCTGACACTGCTGGCATGATAGAAAGGTGTCAGGACACAAGGACATGGCAGCTTGCTGTGTATGGGGGGTTGTGTCACAGAGAGGTCAGAGCGCCCATGCTGACCCCTGACCAATGCTGGCTATGATAGAAAGGTTTCAGGACACACAGGACATGGCAGCTGTCGCTGTGTATGAGGGTGTAGTCACAGAGTGGTCAGAGCCCCAGTGACCCCTGACCACTGCTGGCTATGATAGAAAGGTGTCAGGACACACCAGGACATGGCACTTTCGCTGTTGTAATGGGGGAGTAGTCACAGAGGGTCAGAGCGCCATGCTGACCCCTGACCACTGCTGCTGCTATGAATGAAAGGGTCAGTGACACACAGGACATGGCAGCTCGCTTGGTATGGGGGGTTAGTGCACAGAGGGTCAGAGCACCCATGCTGACCCCTGACCACTGCTGGCTATGATAAAAGGTGTAGGACACACAGGACATGGCAGCTCGCTGTGTATGGAGGGTGTAGTCACAGAGAGGTCAGAGCACCCATGCTGACCCTGACAACTGCTGGCATGTAGAAAGTGTCAGACAAACAGACATGGCAGCTCGCTGTGTATGGGGGGGTGTGTGCACAGAGGGGTCAGAGCAACCATGCTGACCCCTGACCACTGTGGCTGATGATAGAAAGGTGTCAGGACACACAGGACATGGCAGATCGCTGTGGTTGGGGGGTGTAGTACAGAGGGGTCAGAGCGCCCATGTGACCCTGACCACTGCTGGCTATGATAGAAAAGGTTGTCAGGACACAGGACATGGCAGCGCTGTGTAGGGGGTGTAGTCACAGAGGGGTCAGAGCCCCATGCTGACCCGACCACTGCTGGCTATGATAGAAAGGTGTCAGACACACAGGACATGGCCATCGCTTGTGTATGGGGGGAGTAGTTCCAAGAGGGGTCAGAGCCCCATGCTGACCCCTGACCACTGCTGGTATAATAGAAAGGTGTCAGGAACTACAGGACATGGCAGCTCGCTGTGTATGGGGGATGTAGTCACAGAGGGTCAGAGAGCACCCATCTGACCCCTGACCTCTGCTGGCTATGACAGAAGGTGTCAGGACCACACAGGACATGCAGCTCGCTGTGTATGGGGGGTGTCACAGAGGGGTCAGAGCGCCATGCTGACCCCTGCCCACTGTGGCTATGATAGAAATGGTGTCAGACACACAGGACATGGCAGCTCGCTGGGTATGGGGGGTGGTGGAGTAGTCACAGAGGGGTCAGAGATGGACCCATGCTGACCCCGGACCCTTCGGCTATTGATAGAAAAGGTGTGCACACCAGGAACATGGCAGCTTCGCTGTGTATGGGGGGTGTCTCAAAGAGGGCAGAGCGCCCATGACTGACCCCTGACCATGCTGGACTATGATAGGAAGGTGTCAGGGACACACAGGACATGGCAGCTCGCTGTGTATGGGGGGTGTAGTCACAGAGGGGTCAGAGCGCCCATGCTGACCCCTGACCACTGCTGGCTATGATAGAAAGGTGTCAGGACACACAGGACATGGCAGCTCGCTGTGTATGGGGGGTGTAGTCACAGAGAGGTCAGAGCGCCCATGCTGACCCCTGATCACTGCTGGCTATGATATGACATGGTAGCTCGCCGTCTCGCTGTGTGTGGGGCAGTGACCTCTCAGACAGGACTGAT
Source organism: Engystomops pustulosus (assembly GCA_019512145.1). Classification (NCBI taxonomy): domain Eukaryota; kingdom Metazoa; phylum Chordata; class Amphibia; order Anura; family Leptodactylidae; genus Engystomops; species Engystomops pustulosus. The sequence goes on along the minus strand of WNYA01000340.1, from coordinate 49,197 downwards.
CCACGTCTCTTCCTGTTTCGTTCCACTTTTCAGCGTTCTGCATGGGATCCAGCAGCATTTCTTCATGTTCTTTCTCCTCATCGTCGTCCTCCTCCTTCGTTGAGGCCAAGCCCCCCCTCCCCGGTCATCATCGTCCTCCTCCTCCGAGCGCCGTGGTCAGGCGCCGATCCTTTGCTATAAGGGCTGGTAATGCTAGGAGTCCAGTCTCTCACTGCAGTCACTGGGTTGTGTTGTGGTATCACAGTTTCCTTCTCTTGCACCTTCTCAGTAATCACCATCTGCACTGCAGCAAGTTTCTATCAATTGTAATGGGAAATGACGTGTAATGCTACCTCCAGACCACGTTTATGTAAGGACACTATAATGGGCGTCCATGTACTGCTCCTGCACTCCTCTCTCTTCTCGCTGTGCTCTTCCTCCTCTTCCAATCTATTTACATTTGTTTCTTTTTGCAGGTCCACAGAATCCGGTATCATCCTCTGCTGGGAGCCCGACCTCCGAGAAGACTGAGTTCCAGCCCGGTGACCGGGTGATTGTGGTCGGGCAGAGACTCGGCACTGTAAGGTTTTATGGCAAAACCAGCTTTGCACCGGGTAAGTGGCACAGGTACAATCCACTACGTTACTGTAATCTAGTAGTGAGAATCTGTCACCAGGTTATACCACATAAAACCAGCAGCCCCCTCAGGTCAGGGATGAAATGTCCTTCCTACAATCCCCTCTTGTATGTGAAATCTCACTTTGCCTTACCTGCCTTATTTATATGAGTCAGGTTTAGTGGTTGCAGGGGGAATCAGCCCATATATCCTGTTGTATAGCACCTAGAAACATGCTGCTTGTGTCATATTAAAGAGAGGGTTCTCATCTTTCAGATCACATCAGGCTCATGGCTTTGTGAGCTACAGAACCAGAGATACAGGCAGCTAAGGACATGCCTTGTTGTAGAGTTCTGTATCTCTCAGAACCATAAGCTTCATGGAATCTTACAAACGTATCTTTAATAAGACACCAGCAGCAAGTCCCTAGGTGCTATAGTACAGAAGATAGTCAACCACTAAAGTTGACTCATCTCATGTGATGTCATATTTGCCAGACTTTTTGGGAGAGATTTTTTTTTATTTTAACGGGTTTGATTTCACATAAAAGGGGAAATTTAGGACATTTCATTCCCTTCCTTAGGGCTGGTGGTTTAGTGGGGCAGAGCTTTGTTGGTTCAAGGATTTATATTAGATTTATAGTCTCATAGTCTTAAATTGCACCTGGTTTGTCAGTGAGTCTCCTATTCGCTAAGATGACACCAGAAAATACACAAATTTTTGGTGGAATTTAGGCCGCGCCACTTCTTTGCGAAATGAGGCTTATATGTGGTAAGTATCAGATTTTTTTTTTTTTTTTTCTGATAAACGGATGTCCACAGGATGGCGATAACATGACCCTCTCTGAGAATATGATTAGGGGTTCCCTCAGACAGATGGACTGATCCCCATTAAACCAAAACTTGTGCCAAAAATCTCCGCTTCCATTACTGTGTTCCTGCATGTTATAGTTACCATTACCACCGCTGTGGATTCCGACTGAGGTGCGGTGGTCATTAATGGGTTAACTGCCCACGAGCGAAGCCTCATTAAACGCTTTTACATCGCAAAGCTTAAGAAAACCGCCTGTGTCAGTCATTTAATGGAATCGCAGTAAGTGAATTAAATATTGATTTTCTCACTCACCTGAGTGACACTCGGCATTGCCGGCGCGAGGGATGAGATCGGACCTGACCGGGATCTGTCCCCGCTTATGCAAATCCCACGTAATGCTGATTTATGTGTCTGCTCAGAGTAAATGTCCGTGTTTCCTGTCATCCGTGTCACTGGCGGAGAAAGACTGGGAGAGATTCAAGGGACAAATTCACCAAAATATGGCGGTCACGGGGAGCCCCGGGTATAGCACAGTAACACGAGACGGGTCAGGGCACTGTAAGTGTGAGGACATTGAAGCCCTTGTGGTCATTGTGTGAATGGCCTAAAGCACCTGTCATCAGGACGACCATCAGACTTCCAAAAGTTTGATGTAGTAGGCAGGGACCTGGACAGGGGGCGCTGGTAGATTAGTGAAGATTAATATTTGGATTTCTTAACTGCCCCTTTACCAGGGTCTATGATCAGATGTGTACTCTTCCAGGGACTGTTACCTAACTCTGCTGTCAGACTCCCCCTTCCCTAGGACGCACCGGACACCTAAACTCTGCCAGACTTCCCCCCCTCCACCCCATGACGTAACCTAAACTCTTCCAACTCCCCCCTTCCCCTAGGACCGTCACCTAAACGTCTGCTCAGACTCAACTCCCCTCCCCCCACCCAAACGAGCACCTAAAACTCTGCTCAGACTCCCCCTCCACCCACCACCCCAGGACTGTGCACCTAAACTCTGCTCAGACTCCCCCCTTCCCCTAGGACCGTACACCTAAACTCTGCTCAGACTCCCCTCTGCACCCCAGGACTGTGCACCTACTCTGCTCAGAACTCCCCCCCTCACCCCAGGACTGTGCACCTAAACTCTGCTCAACTCCTCGCAACCCCAGGACTGTGCAACCTAAACTCTCTGACTTCGACTCCCCCTCGACCCAGGACTGTGCACCTAAACTCTGCTCAGACTCCCCCCTCCACCCCAGGACTGTGACACCAACTAAACTTGCTCAGACTCCCCCTCCACCCCAGGACTGTGCACCTAAACTAGCTCAGACTCCCCTCCACCCCAGGACTGTGCACCTAAACTCTGTCAGACTCCCCCCTCCACCCCAGGAACTGTGCACCTAAAACTCTGCTCAGACCCCCATCCACCCCCAGGAGTGCACCTAAATCTTGCTCGACTCCCCTCCACCCCAGGACCGTGCACCTAAACTCTGCTCAGACTCCCCCTCACCCCAGGATGTGCCCTAAACTTGCTCAGACCCCCCTCCACCCCAGGACTGTGCCACCTAAACTCTGCTCAATCCCCCATCCACCCAGGACTGTGCACCTAAATCTGCTAGACCCCCTCCACCCCAGAGCACAACCTGTCGACCCCCTCCCCCCAGGACGTGCACCTAAACTCTGCTCAGACTCCCCCCTCCACCCCAGGACTGTGCACCTAAACTCTGCTCAGACTCCCCCCTCCACCCCAGGACTGTGCACCTAAACTCTGCTCAGACTCCCCCCCCCCCCAGGCGGCGTGCACTAAACCTGCTCAGACTTCCCCCTCCCACCCAAGGACTGTGCACCCTAAACTCTGCTCAGACTCCCCCCTCCACCCAGGACTGTGCACCTAAACTCTGGCTCAGACTCCCCCTCCACCCAGGACTGTGCACCTAAAACTCTGCTCAGACTCCCCCTCCACCCAGGATGTGCACCTAAACTCTGCTCAGACTCCCCCCTTCCACCCAGGACGTGAACATAAACTCTCTAGACTCCCCCCCTCACCCAGGACTGTGCACCTAAATCTGGCTCAGACCCTCCCCCAGGACGTGCCACTAAACTCTGCTCAGAATCCCCTTCCCCAGGGACGTGCACCTAAACTCTGCTCAGACTCCCCCTTTCCCCCAGGACCGTGCACCTAAACTCTGCTCAGACTACCCCTCACCCCAGGACGCTGCACCCTAAACTCTGATCGGACTCCCCCCTCAACCTCCAGGGACGTGCACCTAAACTCTGCTCAGCCACTCCCCGCCCTTTCCAACACCAGGACTTGACCCTAAACTTCTGTCAGCTCCCCCCTCCACCCCAGGACTGTGCACCTAAACTCTGCTCAGACTCCCCCCTCCACCCCAGGACTGTGCACCTAAACTCTGCTCAGACTCCCCCCTCCACCCCAGGACTGTGCACCTAAACTGCTCAGATCTCCCCCATCCACCCAGGACTGTGCACCTAAACTCTGCTCAGACCCCCCTCCACCCCAGGACCGTGCACCTAAACTCTGCTCAGACTCCCCCTTCCCCCAGGGAGATATAAATTCCACTTACATCTTGGACCGGGAATTGCTATTTAAACCCACAATTGGTGGATAGGATTTGGGAGAATTTTTTGATAATTCACCCAATTGTATTGTGTGATGGGAATGTTTGTCCTTAACCTCTTCAGTGCCATCTTTGCCTATAGACATAAAGCTTGGTGATGAAAGTACATGGAGGGCCGGAGCTTCGCTGATGGTGTGAGGTCGCGGTGCGAGCCCTGAGCCGCTGTCATCTCGTTAGTGGAGACGATGTAGAGCAGGTTCTACAGGACTTCGCATTTTAAACTTGAAGATTTAATCAGGCGAAAGTGTTTTATTTTTATCACAGATTTTCTGCCAGCTCCAAATGTCATGGGAGATGTTGTGGCTAATGAGCAGCGGACGGGTCAGGACAACCCCTCCCCCCGCGCTGACTACACAGGCCGCCCCAGGGCTTGTCACATGTAGCGTCTGATTGAGGAGGCCTGTACGGAAGGGATGAAGGGTCTGTTAAAGGACCTTCCTAGCAGGAAAGAGGAGGAAAAGTGCCACAAGTGCATCTCTCAGACCCCCTGTTCCTCTACTACACGCGGGGCACAGGGCTCAGGGTCTCATAGAATGTACAGTACTCCGGTCCATTGTGGCCACAGTGCTCAGGGGCTAATAAGATGTGGCACAGGTCCCTACGGGGTCTATAAAGATGTCGGACACCCCAGTGCAGTCGGTGGTCTCATACAGATGTGGCCCACAGTGCCTCGGGGTCCATACCAGATGTGGCCACAGTTGCTGGAGGTCCTATTACAGATGTGCCACCAGGTGCCTCGGGGTTATATACAGAGATGTGCCCACAGTGCCCCTGGGGCTCTACAGATGTGGCCAACAGGCCCTCGGGGGATTCATACAGATGTGGCCACAGCTAGCTCATACGCGTGTCTCATAAAGATGTGACCAGGCGGGGCTATATAAGACTGGTGGGCAACAGAAAAGGGCCCGGGGGGATCTATACAGATGGGCGCTAAAGTGCCCCGGGGATAAGAGAGGTCTTATGTGGCCACAGTGCCCTCGGGGATCCATACAGATGTGGCCACAAGTGCCTCGGGTTCCATACCGATGTGGCCACAGTGCACGTCGGCGGCTACTCTAAGCTGTGGCCGACAGTTGCCTAAGTGCCAGTACATTATCCAGCATCTGATTGCGGCCCATGTGATATTGTATGTCTGGGTGTGTCTGATTGGCCATGGTGTGACCCATGCCACCTCCTGCCTGCAGGCGCCTCTGTAATCGGCGTTCATTCCTTTGTAACATCTTTACTGACGTGCTGGTGAGGTCAGCATCTAACAATACTTCTGCAATAGGAAGAAGGATTGGCCCTCTGGCGTCTCGGAGCGGACCTATACCACCCACCCAATCTAATGACAGGGCAATGTCCTCCTTTGCCAGGATATGGTGCGGCATTGGCATGGGTGATCTGGACAAACCAATGCGGGAAAACCATGGCTCGATCCAGGAGTTTCAGATATTTACCTGCCACCCCTAAAACATGGGGTGTTTGCACTCCTCCAGAGTTTCAAAGGTGAGCAGAGGCCGTTGCTTGGGGTCATTTACTATATTGACTAAGTTTAACCCCAATTTTTCTATTGCTTGGCAGGGTCTCTGGTCCTTTTGATCCTTGTCGGAGATTCCCGCCAAAGGTAAACTGAATTCATTAATTCCCAGGTTAATGCGCCGTCGTATTTGACCACTTAGGGGGATTACACACGGACAGTTGGGGGATGTATGTGACAGCCGCTGTATTATAGATAGCCAACAATAGGCTGGCAATGGGCGCACAGCACGGTAGCGAGCGGTTCCATACCTGGGAAAAGATGGGACATGTCCCATCTTAACCCGTATTACGGCGCCGCACTCCATATATCTCTATATATCTTCCCTGTGAGCCCGCTGAGCTATGGCCGAACGAAAACCCGACGGATTCGGAAAAACCGTCACATTTAAAACAAAAAAATGTGTCGCGAAAATTACACTTACCTTCACCAGGTATAGGCCGGTGAATTTCGGGGCATTCCAGCGCGCCTCCGGGGAACTTCAGCGCAGCAGCGACACCTGGTGGACGGCGGAGGAACTACCTTAGTGAATCCCAGCCGGACCCGAATCCACCGCAGAGAATGCGCCGCTGGGTCGCGAACGGACCGGGTAAGTAAATCTGCCCCACTGACTCATAGATAGTAACCGTCCACAGCCAATTCACAGAAGAGCTCTGTTAACCCCTCTGGCTCGTTAGCATAATTATAAAAGTTGATTCTAGAAGGAAGGAGGCCATGGATAACAAATTTAAGAAGATCATGATGCTTGGGTCTATAAGTAATGTCCCTGGTTTATCATGATGGATTCTGATGGGAGGTTTCCTAGATTGTCCCACTAATGTATCTAATCCACTATACATTGCAGTAAACTGATAGAGTAGTAAATGTTGAGGAAGGAGCGCCGGTCCGTTTTCTTCTGATCCGTCGGGGTCCCAGGAGACGTATCCCCCATATGCTCACTAATTTATTCAGACCTCTAATGTATTCTAGCCACATTCATGACCCCAGAATTCATTTACACCCCACACTAGACCCCTAAATTAAATCGGACGCCGCAACCAAATTCGCCTAAATTTGCTGAAACCCATAAATTAATTTAGGCCCCACAAAAGATCTGTAAATTCAGATCCCACCTGATTATCCTTAAAATGAGGGGCGTCCTATCAGAGTCCGGTCCTTCAGAGAGGGACCGTCTCCCTTTGTTACTGATCTCTACTAACCTTCCAACAACCCAGAATTCCATGATACATTGTATCAAAATGAGGTTACTCTTCTAAAGATTGGAAGCAATATGGCAGCCGGATCTCCTATGTTTATTGTGTCCTCCATTATTACACGGCCTGAGCTTTATCTGCAGTAATTCTTTTATATGTAGGGTTCAAAAGAAGCCTCAGCTCTACATCCACAGGGACATCACAGAAAGACCTGGACAGGAGGCACTCGTATGGCCGGTAAGACATGGAAAAATACAAACTGGAAGGGATGTCCTCACACTGCTGTGCTCTGTACTTCTCTACTCCCTCCAGTGTTAGGTATTGTCCCTGCAGATATGTGTAATCAGTCCTTTGTTAGTAGCAGCAGGACTGTGATGTATGGATTTATATTCCATGATTTTAGCTTCTCCAAGTGCTACAGCGACCTGACACATGCTGAAGAATGGAGGGAAACTGCAGCGTCCACATGTAGGGAGCAGAGACCCATAAACAGCGGCCGAGACTGCAGCCAGACATCTGTATTTATTGTGTACTGATCCTGAGTTACATCCTGTATTATACCCCAAGCTGCACTCACTATTCGGCTGCTGGTGCCAGTTCCAACTTTGTACAATACATGACTTCACTTATCCTGTCCTGATCCTGAGTTTCATCCTGTATTATACCCCAGAGCTGCACTCACCTATTCTGCTGGCTGGTGCAGTCCCTTTGTACATACACTGACATTAACTGATCCGGTAACTGATCTCTAGTTACATCCTGTATTATTCCCCCAGAGCTGCCCTCACTATTCTGGCTGCTGTGCAGTCCTGTTGTACATACGTGACACTACTTATCCTGTACTGATCCTGAGTTACCTCCTAGTATTAATACCCCAGAAGCTGCACCTCAATATTTCTGCTGCTAGTGCAGTCACGTGTAGACATACTGATATTACCTTATCCTGTCCTGACACTGAGTTCCCCTCCTGTCTTATAACCCAGACTCTACGTCGCAAAGGCCAACACTATTCTCTTCTGGTTCAGATCCACTGTGTACTACAATGACATTACTTATCCTTTACTGATTCCTGAGTTTACAAAATCCTGTTATTAACCCCAGAGGGCTGCACTCACTATTTCTGACTGCTGGTGCCGTTTCCCCCCCCCCACTGTGGGTAACTACCTGACATTACTATTCCCTGTCCTGATCCTGAGTTACCTCTGGATTATACCCAGAGCTGCTGCACTCACTATTCTGAACTGCTGGTGCAGTCACGTGTACATACATGACATTATTATCCTGTACTGATCCTGAGTTCAACATCCTGTCTTAATACCGCCAGGAATGCACTCACTATTCGCTTCTGGTGGCATTCACTATTGTACATTACAATGACTTTACTTATCCTTTACTGATCCTGTCAGTTCACCATAGCCTAGTTAAGTATAACACCAGATCGTGCAACAGCTCACTTTCTTCTTGCTGTGGTGGAGCCGTTCACTGTGTACATCATACATTACTTATCCTGTACTGATCCTGATTTACATCCTGTTTATACTCCAGAGCTTGCACTCACTATTCGGCTGCTGGTTGCGGTCACTGTGTACATACATGACATTACTTATCCTTACTGATCCTGAGTTACCATCCTGGAATTATACCCAGAGCTGACACGTCACGATTCTGCTGCTGGTGCAGTCACTCGTGTCCATACATGGCATTACTTATACCTGTACATGATCCTAGATTTACATCCGCCATTTACTCCAGGCTGCACTCAACTATTTCTGCTGACTGGTGCCGTCACTGTGTACACTCATGACATTACTTATCCGTACGATCCTGCGTTACAAAGCTCTGTAAGTTAGACCACCAGAGCTGGGCACTCACTATTCTGCTGCTGGGTCGTCACTGTGTACATACATTACATTACGTTCCTGCACTGATCCTGAGTTACAATCCTTATTTACACCAGCAGAGCATGAACTCACTATTTCGCTGGTGGTGTCAGTCACTGTGTATACATGAGATTACTTAGCCTGTATGATCCTGAGTTACATCCTTATTATCTCCAGAGCTGCACCTCACTATTCTGCTTGTCTGCTGGTGCAGGTGCACGTGTACATACATGACATGTCTTACTTCTCCTGTACTGACCTCTAGTTTACATGCGCTGGGGGACTCTGAGGGCAGATACTTCCAAGCCTTTTTTATTGTTTTAAAGGTGAACATTCCCTTTAAATGTCTATTCCTCAGGGCCCCATATGTTTCAGCCACAGCTGCAGCGCTTATTAATAGAGGTGATCATGAACTTTCTTTATTATAGTCTCTTTCATATGACTTCTCGCTGCCACTTGCTGCGGCGCCCCTGTCCTGCTGCTGCGGCGCCCCTGTCCTGCTGCTGCGGCACCCCTTATAGCTGGTTCATGAATAGAATTCTAGAATGACAGTGAAGACTGACACACAGCTGCAGGTGATGGAACCTCATTCCCCATAGCCCCACACACATCTTTGTATCGGACAGTTGCATTTTAAAAAGTTAGAATCTTGGAATATATATGTTTCACAGTCCTGCTGCTACTAACAACGTACACCAAGGTCTGATTACACATCTCTCAGGGACACTATGTAACATTGGCTGCACAGAGCTCAGAGCACAGCAGTGTGAGGACACAGCCCTATGTAATAATTCACCTTGTGCACTTGGAGAAGCTACAATCTGCAATTGCAACGAGTTGAAAAAGCAATTTCAGGTTGCTAAATCTTGTTTTGTAATGTTGTCTTTTTGGCTGTGATACATAATGGAGCTGCTCCTTTATTCCTAATAGCGGTTTTCCTGGTAATGGGGTCGCCTGGTTATACGAATAGCGGAGCGCGTCCTGGGCGACACATAAAAGCGCCTCTGCATCGCCATCCCGGAGCAGTGCAGAGCTGTGATCTCCACCAGCGGGAGTCACATATAATGATCCACAGCTTCACCAGAACAATCAGTATGAGGACGTGCCCCCCCCCCATACCCAAAATACAGCACGACCCCCCCACCCCATGTCAGAGGGAAACAATCGCACAAATGTCTTTACTGCTGCTTACAGCGTGTGTGCTTTTATTGTTTGCTTCTTCTAGAAATTTTAACTAGCAAACAAGTTAAGGTCACTCTGATCCCACAAATCTAAAAATCTGTGACTATGTGTGTCCTCTACACAACCAGTGTCTGTAATTATTATATACTTATACATAGGGGGCAGTATTATAGTAGTTATATTCCTGTACATAGGGGGCAGTATTATAGTAGTTAGATTCCTGTACATACTGACATTAGTCCCTGTCCTTTCTTCCTCTCTTCTGTACAGACATAAGAAGCCGGTTTTGCGCCGCAGTTGGAGCAGCACCAGTTCCACCAGCACCACTGATGGGGGGGTTAAGTTACACAAAGGCTCCCAGGTCCTGCTGACGAGCTCCAATGAGATTGCTGTAATTCGGTACATCGGTCCCACAGACTTCGCCCCGGGTGTGTGGTTAGGACTTGAGCTCCGCGCTGCCAAAGGAAAGAATGATGGGTCGGTCGGTGACAAGAGATATTTCCACTGCAAGCAGAACCACGGGATCCTTGTCAGACCGGGCCGGGTCACCTACAGGGGCATCAACGGGTCCAAACTTGTGGATGAGATCTGCTGACCCTACATTCACCGGAATGGACTTTGTGGGATTTCTGGGCTTCATCTGAATGTCTTTGTCTTTCTTGTTTCTGTCGTCATGTTTGATTCCTGCTTTTTATCCCCTTTTTTTTGTGTGTTTTTTTTTTTGTTTTTTTTTTGTTTCTTAAAGGGTATGTAACTATAATGAAGAATCCCTCATGTCCTGCTGATGGTGAGACCTCACCCATTGCTGCCAGACCCCTCACCACATACAACCCATTTATTAGGGCTGTGTAATGCGGTGTAATACTACCTTTCTCCTGTGGAGGCACTGCAGGGAAATGAAACGCTTCTAGCTTACCCGATAGATTTAGATTTGATCGGCCGAGGTACAGCAGGAGCGACTCTCTCTGATCCCTTGTCATAATCTATACTTGTCTAAAGCTGAGACTCCCTTCAATGTTTCCGNNTCATAATCTATACTTGTCTAAAGCTGAGACTCCCTTCAATGTTTCCGCAGCTGCACTCAAAGGATTACTAATCTTAAACTCTTTTGCTTCATGTGTGAATCCTCCAGGATTTCTTTCCCCGCCTCAATAGGTACAGTAATAGGTTTAAATTTTAGGTTCTGTCTTCCTGCGGCCACCACTAGGGGAAGCTTAGGAGTATCCAGTATACAGATTATACATGGAATACAATGTTATCACTGAATTAAAGAGGTGGTCCAACTCTGGTAGTGGTGGCTGTATGTACAGTATGTAGTAATCTCCTGAGCTCCCCCTAGTGGTGGCTGTATATACAGTATGTAGTAATCTCCTGAGCTCCCCCTAGTGGTGTCTATATATACAGTATGTAGTAATCTCCTGAGCTCCTCCTAGTGGTGGCTGTATATACAGTATGTAGTAATCTCCTGAGCTCCTCCTAGTGGTGGCTGTAT
>WNYA01000340.1:0-35731 GCA_019512145.1 Engystomops pustulosus | reverse complement strand
ATCACCAAGCTTTCCCATGCTCCTGATAGGCAGCCATACTGAGCCCGGGTGGTGTATAGCTTATAGTGTGGCACCCCTGCTGTACTGGAGAGACTGTGTAATCAACCTCACACTGCATGTGGCTCTGTGCTCTACTGCATCCAGTGTTTTATGTATTGTCCTGGAGAGATGTGTATCATACCTTTGTGTGTTTGTTAGTACAGTCAGGACTGTGATATATGGATTAATATCCCACCGATTGTACTGGGCATGCGTGCCTCACATGCTGTGCTCGCATCAGTATGCGCTGTGAAAAAAAAAAAAAGTTGGGTTATTCTCCTGCAGATATGTGTAATCAGACCTTTGTGTGTTAAGTAGCAGCAGGACGTGTAAATGGTTTTATATACAAGATTGAAAGCAATCTCCATGTGCACTGGGGCTTGTACTCACAATGCGTGCTCATGGTTCTCTATTTTCACTGAGTCTGCTATTGTATGTACCATAAGCTTATAGTACAGTAGTAGGTTTCTCGTCAGCACTACAATACACAGAGCACAGTAGTGTGAGGACACACCGCCAGTACATCCTGTAATGTAAATCAAATATCACAGTCTGCTGGCACTAACCACCTACACAAAGTTCTGGTTACTCATCCATTCTAGTACTAAACACTGGCGCAGTCTGGTATGGTCCACCTGCCGACAGGTTCATATTACGTGTAATTTTTTTTCTGTTTTTTATCTTGTTTGTTTTTGTTTTTTTGTTTATAACCATTCCTCTGCATGCTGACCGCGTTTTTGTGTGCGATTTGTAGAAGGTTAACAAAAGTTAATATTTACGGCTTTAAAATTATTTGTCGTTTGCATCTTCTGTGGTCTTCTAAACATTTTCAGAAACGGCGCACCCCAGGTTTTTCAGGGTTGTTGTGGTACTGCCGTTTCATCTCTTTCATTATTGTAGAGCGCAGTACATGTTCAGCCTGTGAATAGGGCGCCCGAGCGGTTTTGTGGAAAGAAAGCCGCGCTCAATGACAATACTCACCATCCTTTAATGCTCCCTCCTCATAGTTGTCGGGGTGACTGTTCGATGATTCTCTGTATATTTTCTCTTTTGTAACGTTATTTGAGTTAAATGTAACAATCTCATACAATTTTTGGATATGTCTATGTCATCTCAGCTCTACTCCAGTCACATCAAGACTGCAGTCAATATGGTAACATCTGGTATCACAAGTTTCGCCTGACAGACCCGATCAGAACAGACCAGGATCCATTGAACAGTGATGGTGGTACATGTACACATGCTGCCATTAGAGTTTCATGAGCTTGGATGTGATTGGAGGTAAATAGTGAAGAATTTTTTTTTGTATAAAGAGGTTTTGCAATCACATCCACAAGGAACTCAGCGCGGCGTTGTTAGTTGTAAGTGCGTCCTTCTATCAAGGAGACTGCGGAACCTTCTTGCGTTACCTCCATCAAGCGATTTCCCGGTATCGAACTGATTGCAGGCGCCATTTTTCCGGTATTTTTGATTGGGAGCCGAGATCTGTCACGTAAAAAAAATTTAAGAAATAATGCAATAATTTTATATAGAAATGGGAGATGTTGTCATATCGGGATGTTCTTTAAAGGTTAGGGTCAGCTTTTCCCAACTCCTGTATATCAGCTAACGAGGCAGGGGGTTTAGATTATAGCTCAGCACCCCTGCTGTACAAACTTGTGAGGTTGATACGATAAGGCCCTGTGTGGGTAGTAATAGTGGCTTCAGATTATTTTACACCAAGCTTTCCCATGCTCCTGATAGCACCCTACCTAGTGGTGGCTGTATATATAATATGTAACAATCTCCTGAGCTCCCCCTAGTGGTGGCTGCAGGAAGACAGAATGTTATCGATTATTTCTGTGTCTGGGAGGGGATTTTCTCTTCCTATACGGTAACAATCCTGGATGATACAATGTAGTCTCTTCATGACGTGAGGGACATTTTTACTTCTAGATCACATCCCTTACAACCTACTAAGTGTTTCATTGTACTTTTTGTATTACTGCTTTCTTGGGTAATGAGGAGCAGAACCCTTGAGTATTTTTATGCCCTTATTGCGGTGCGGTACATGGGAGCGAGCACTCAGCTGAGCAGAAGCACTTTTAATGTGAATGCACTTTTCTTATAATCATTAAAGGGAAACCATCAGCAGGTGCGACCGTGCAGACTGCAGCCAGTGTTGGGTATTGTCCCTGGAGAGATGTGTAATCAGACCTTTGTGTGTGTTGTTAGTAGCAGCAGGACTGTGATATATGGATTTATATCCCAGGATTGTACTGAGGATGCGTCCTCACACTGCTGTGCTTTGTGCTCTCTGCAGCTAGTGTTGGGTATTATCCCGCAGATATGTGTAATCAGACCTTTGTGTATGTTAGTAGCAGCAGGACTGTGATAAATGGATTTATATCCCACGATTGTACTGAGGATGCGTCCTCACACTGCTGTGCTCTGTGCTCTCTGCAGCTAGTGTTGAGTATTATCCCTGCAGATATGTGTAATCAAACCTATGTGTAGGTTAGTAGCAGCAGGACTGTGATATATGGATTTATATACCAGGATTGAAGCATCTCCATGTGCACTGGGGCTTGTCCTCACATGGTTCGCCTTCTTTTTCTGAGTGACTGCTATTGTATGTAGCCATAAGCTTAGAGTACAGTTTCTTCAGCACTACAATACACAGAGCACAGTGTGAGGACACACCGCCAGTACAATCCTGTAATGTAAATCCGCATATCACAGTCCTGCTGCTACTAACCACCTACACAGAGGTCTGATTACTCATCCATCTAGTACATAACACTGGCTGCAGTCTGTATGGTCACACCTGCCGACAGGTTCAATATACGTGTAATTTTTTTCTGGTTTTTATCTTCTTGTTTTTTTTTTGTTTTTTTTTATAAAATCTTGCTGCAGCTTTTTGGTGTGCGCTTTGTAGAGTTAACAAAGAGTTAATATTTTACGGCTTTAAAATTATTTGTCGTTTGCAATTTCTTGTGGTCTTCTAAAACATTTTTTCTAGAAACGGCGCCACCCCAGTGTTCAGGTTGTTTGTGGTACTGCAGTTTCATCTCTTTTCAGTATTGTAGAGCTGCAGTACAATGTACAGCCTGTGAATAGGGGCGGCGCTGTTTGTGGAAGAAAGCCGCGCTCAATGACAATACTCACATCCCCTTTAATGCTCCTCCTCCATATTTGTCGGGGACTGTTAGGATTCTCTGTATATTTTCTCTTTTGTAACGTTATTTTATGTAAAATGTAACAATCTCATACAATTTTTGGGATATGTCTATGTCATCTCATGCTCTACTCCAGTCACATCCAGAGCTGCAGTCAATATGGTAACATCTGGTAATCACAATGTTTCTGCACTGACAGACCGGATCAGAACAGACCAGGATCCAGTGCGAGTGAGTGGCTGGTAACATGCTGCCATTAGAATTTCATGCAGCTTTGGATGTGACTGGAGTAAAATAGTGAAGAATTTTTTTTTTGTATAAGAGCGGTTTTGCAATCACAAGGACCTAGCGGCGGCGTGTGATTGGTAAGTGCAGTCCTTCTGTCAAGGAGACTGCGGAACTTCTTGCGGAACTTCTTGCGTTACATCTCATCAAGCGATTTCCGGTATCGGACTGATTGCAGTCGCCATTTTTCCAGTATTTTTGATTGTGGGAGCCGAGATCTGTCACTGAAAAAAATTGTAAGAAATAATGCAAATAATTTTATATAGAAATGGGAGATGTTTGTCATATCGGATGTTCTTTAAAGGTTAGGGTCCAGCTTTCCCAGACTCCTGATAGTCAGCCATACTGAGGCAGGGGGTTTATAGATTATAGCTCAGCACCCCTGCTGTACAAGACTAGTGATGGTTTATACGATAAGCCCTGTGTGGGTAGTAATAGTGGTTATATTAGTTATCACCAAGCTTTCCCATGCTCCTGATAGGCAGCCATACTGAGCCCGGGTGGTGTATAGCTTATAGTGTGGCACCCCTGCTGTACGAGATTATTGATGTGTCATACTACAAGCCCTGTGTGAGCAGTAATGTGGTCAAAACCCAGCTTTCCCAATGCTGCTGATAAGCCCATACTGAGCGCTGTTGGTGTTAGCTTCATAGGCATGGCACCCCTTGCTTATGAGGCTATTCATGTGTCATACGACAAGCCCTGCGGACCAGTAATGGTTGTTATCTTAGTCCATCACCAAGCTTTTTCCCATTCTCCCTGATCGGCAGCCATACTGACACTAGGGATTTATAGCTTATAGCTCGGTACCTTCTAATGATCTATACTATTGAGTGCTGCATGAGAAGTATGGTGTCGTATTGGTCCACTCAGCTTCCCCATGCTCCTGATAGGCATCGTCCTAAGAAGGTGATCTATCGCTTACAGCTTCTCACCTCTGATGATCAGAACGTTGAAGTGCTGCATACCACCCTTGTTGGAGCAGTTATGTGGTCATATTGGTCTCACCCAGCTTCCCTGACTGTTTTAAGGCAGCTATACTGAAGCGGTGATCTATGTATGCTATCCTCCTCTACTGCTAAGAGCTGGGTGCGGCTATCCCAGAGCTGTAACCTGTGCCATGTCAGTTCTTCACCGGCTTTCTAAGACTCTCCTGTTAGGCACCATAGCCAAAGCATGTATAGCTAGGCTGCTCTTTTATGAAGACATACTGACACAAGTGATAAGACCTGTAGGAGTGGTTTGGGGGCCATTAATTGGTCCTCACCCAGCTTTCCCACACTCCCGATAAGGCGTCCATTCAGGGGTGTGGGGGGGTATCCGTCGTACGTCGAGCTTATCTGTTGTTGAAAGGCGTCGGCTGAGCCATGGTTCATGTAATGGGGGCCATATTGGTCACCCCGCAGCTTGTCCCAATACTTATCAATAATTATTAGTCAGAGTTGCAGACTCCCGCGAAGGAATCTGTATCCTTACATTCTCTTTACTCCTATTTTGTCACTCCCGACCCACAGGGAAACTAATCCTGTCTCAAGTCGATAAAAACCTTTTCCACCACGTCCTTAAAATAGTTTTCTGCATCTCCGATCTCATCCGGACTTGTGATGTCTAGTTGTAGCCTCCAGCATCGGCAATGCGCTGCTCGGGGTTTCCGTCCTACTTTACAAATAAATGTAAATGGCAAAAACACGCTACTTGGTATTTTTAAAGTTTCCATTAACATTGTAGGCCTGTGCTCTAGTCACAATCCCAACGCAGCTCCTCACAAGTTGCAGATTTCGTACTTGACCGGAATGGCAAAACCATGTCGCTTGCTTTCTTCCCTATAAAGGGGGTTGGATCTCATTTATGCAGTAATGAAGTGTGAAAGCACAACCCGAATTTAAAAAAGTTCGTATGTTCTATCGTTTGGAGTGTTTTTCTGATAGTTTTTATTCTAGGTTGCGTTGTTTTGCACTTTTTGTAGTCCCGCCTACTAGATATCAAGCTCTACTTTGCAACTCTATCGAGTATAAGTTTCCCGTTTTGTGTATCGCGGCTCCCTTACCGACCAGGTCTGATCTCCACTTGTTTCATGACGACCGTCCAACAACTATCCTGCAGTGCTGGACATTGCCTATGGAGGCGCTTCGTGCTTGTATCTTGTATCTGTAAACCAGGGGGCAGCTGGGTTGCTGGAGCTGTGTACACAAAACTGGAAAATTTGTCTCATGTTTTTGTTATAGATAAGTTTCCAATTAAGTTAATAAAAGGTTATTCTTGGAGTATCCTCCCCTTTAAGGAGATAATTTGGGTTTGTTTCACGGGCCTTCCGAATGTGAGGGCAGACTGTTCTTTTTGCAATTTTGTATCTTTTGTAATTACTCTCTAAATAAAATCCTACGTGACTTTCTTGTGGTGCCGTTTGTGAAGGCGGGAGGTGCCCAGGCTGTCTTTCATTGCTGATGGATGATAGTCAACGACCACACCCTTAAAGGGAACTCTCGCTAACTAAGCCTTACTAATCTCCAAGCATACAAACTACCGTCCTATTTGAATTCTCCATGCTTGAAAAGTTCCACAGTCTGTTCTAAATGGAATCCCCATCTAGCATAGTCATGTTCTTCCTAGCCCCGCTCCTCTTGGACAGGGCATGCCCTCTCTTAGCTTAGCTAACTCGGCCTGCTAACATCAGTCCTCCCTCAGAAATTAGAAAGAAGCTGGCTTTGTGACTTGCTGAAGAAAATTCCTCAGGAGGGGAAAAAAAGCAGCTCGCTCATCCCCCCTCAGAATTCTCTAATGCAGTATGTCTCATTCCTGAGGGAGGAATGATGTAGCAGAGCCAGTTGGCTCATTTAAAGAGAAATTCGCCCTTATTAAATCATGCGAGCTGAAGAACATGTATATTCTATATGGGTAGTCTTCGTCCCGAACAGACGATGTAATCTTTACGGATGGGGAGGAACAATTAGGGAATAGTTGTACTGCTGTATAATAGCAGATTTCGAAGATATGTTTAGTTAGTGTGTTATTTTAACTGGCCTTTTTGCCCTTACGTTAGCCACGCCTCTCCAGGCAGGGGGTGTTAGCTCTGATAACTGACACAACAAAGTGACTGGAGTCACTAACCTGAGAGGAGTCTCAATGACCTGAGAAAAATGGTGTTACTTTATAACATCCAGGTGAGCTCCATCTGTTGCAGCTGCTTGTGTGGGGTTTAAGTATTGTGAAGTGCAGGAGTCTATAAGTTACTGTAGCAAGTGTAAAAAGAAAGAGTTCAATGTATTGTGGAATAGCAAATTTTCCTCCATACCAGACTGTTTCAAATGTATATGCACAGATGATCTACATATACTGGCAGTCACATCCAAGCTGCATGTCAAACGTCTGCTTGTTTTCGGTACTAGTGTGCAAAGACTGTGTATGACTGCAGCATAGGCTTAAACATAGTCGCTGCGCTTTTGATGTGATCTGAGCCCGGGTGGTGTATAGCTTATAGTGTGGCACCCCTGCTGTACGAGATTATTGATGTGTCATACTACAAACCCTGTGGGAGCAGTAATGCTGGTCATCACCCAGCTTTCCCATGCTGCTGATAATCGGCCATACTGAGCTTGGTTGGTGTATAGCTTATAGCGTGGCACCCCTGCTGTATGAGGCTATTCATGTGTCATACGACAAGCCCTGCGTGACCAGTAATGGTGGTTATATTAGTCATCACCAAGCTTTCCCATGCTCCTGATAGGCAGCCATACTGATGGAGAGACGTGTAATCAGACCTCACACTGCATGTGGCTCTGTGCTTTGCATCCAGTGTTTATGTATTGGTCCCTGGAGAGATGTGTAATCAGTACCTTTGTGTGTTTTGTTAGTATCAGCAGGACTGTGATATATGGATTATATATCCCACGATTGTACTGGGCATGCGTGCCTCACACTGCTGTGCTCGTTCGGGTAGTGTCAGTCTACTGAAAAAAAACATCTGTGGTGGTATTCCCTGCAGATATGTGTAATCAGACTTTGTGTGTTAAGTAGCAGCAGGACTGTGTAAATGGTTTATATACCAAGATTGAAAGCAATCTCCATGTGCACTGGGGCTTGTACTCACAATGCTGTCTCATGGTTCTCTATCTTCACTGATCATGCTATTGTATGTACCATAAGCTCCTCAGAGTACAGTAGTAGGTTTCTGTCAGCACTACAATACACAGAGCACAGTTCAGTGTGAGGACACACCGCCAGTACAATCCTGTATGTTAAATCACACTATCACAGTCTGCTGCACTACCACCTACACAAGTTCTGGGATACTCATCCATCTAGTACATAAACACTGGCTGCAGTCTGTATGGTCCACCTGCCGACAGGTTCATATTACGTGTAATTTTTTTTCTGTTTTTATCTGTTTTTTTTGTTTTTTTTTTATAACCATATCTTGCCCCCATGCGAGCCATTTTTGTGTGCGTTTGTAGAGATTAACAAATAGTTAATATTTTACGGCTTTAAAATTATTTGTCGTTTGCAATCTTCTGTGGTCTTCTAAACATTTGTTTCAGAAACGCGCACCCCAGTTTTCAGGTTGTTAGTGGTACTGCCGTTTATCTCTTTCAGTTATTGTAGAGCTGCAGTACATGTTCAGCTGTGAATAGGCCCGGCCCCGGCGCGTTTGTGGAAGAAAAGCCGACGCCAATGACAATACTCACATCCCTTAATGCTCCCTCCTCCATATTGTCGGTGATGTTCGTATGATTCTCTGTATATTTTCTCTTTTGTAACGTTATTTGAGTTAAATGTAACAATCTCATACAATTTTTGGATATGTCTATGTCATCTCAGCTCTACTCCAGTCACATCAAGACTGCAGTCAATATGGTAACATCTGGTATCACAAGTTTCGCCTGACAGACCCGATCAGAACAGACCAGGATCCATTGAAGAGTGATGGTGGTACATGTACACATGCTGCCATTAGAGTTTCATGAGCTTGGATGTGATTGGAGGTAAATAGTGAAGAATTTTTTTTTGTATAAAGAGGTTTTGCAATCACATCCACAAGGAACTCAGCGCGGCGTTGTTAGTTGTAAGTGCGTCCTTCTGTCAAGGAGACTGCGGAACCTTCTTGCGTTACCTCCATCAAGCGATTTCCCGGTATCGAACTGATTGCAGTCGCCATTTTTCCGGTATTTTTGATTGGGAGCCGAGATCTGTCACGAAAAAAACTATTAAGAAATAATGCAATAATTTTATATAGAAATGGGAGATGTTGTCATATCGGTATGTTCTTTAAAGGTTAGGGTCAGCTTTTCCCAACTCCTTATATCAGCTAACGAGGCAGGGGGTTTAGATTATAGCTCAGCACCCCTGCTGTACAAGACTATTGATGTTTATACGATAAGCCCTGTGTGGGTAGTGAATAGTGGTTAGATTAGTTTACACCAGCTTTCCCATGCTCCTGATAGGCACCCTACTGAGCCCGGGTGGTGTATATCTTATAGTTGTGGCACCCCTGCTGTACGAGATTATTGATGTGTCATATACAAGCCCTGTGTAGCAGTAATGTGGTCAAAACCCAGCTTTCCAATGCTGCTGATAAGCCACATACTGAGCTGCGTTGGTGTATAGACTTATAGCATGGCACCCCTTGCTGTATGAGGCTATTCAGTGTCATACGACAAGCCCTGCGTGACCAGTAATGGTGTGTTATCTTAGTCATCACCAAGCTTTTCCCATCTCCTGATAGCGCAGCCATACTGAGCCCGGTGGTGTATGCTTATGTGTGCACCCCTGCTGTACGAGATTATTGATGTGTCATACTACAAACCCGTGGGAGCAGTATGCTGGTCATCACCCCTTTCCCATGCTGCTGATAATCGGCCATACTGAGCTTGGTTGGTGTATAGCTTATAGCATGGCACCCCTGCTGTATGAGGCTATTCATGTGTCATACGACAAGCCCTGCGTGACCAGTAATGGTGGTTATATTAGTCATCACCAAGCTTTCCCATGCTCCTGATAGGCAGCCATACTGACACAGGGGATTTATAGCTTATAGCTCGGTACCTCTAATGATCTAGACTATTGAAGTGCTGCATGATGAGCCCTGCCAGAGAAGTAATGGTGGTCGTATTGGTCATCACTCAGCTTCCCCATGCTCCTGATAGGCATCCGTACTAAGAAAGGTGATATATCGCTTACAGCTCTTCACCTCTGATGATCAAGACTATTGAAGTGCTGCATGACCACCCTTGTTGGAGCAGTTATGGTGGTCATATTGGTCATCACCCAGCTTTCCCTGACTTTTTTAAGGCAGCTATACTGAAGCAGGTGATCTATGTATGCTAGCCTCCTCTACTGATAAGAGCTGGGTGCGGATATCTCAGAGCTGTAACCGTGGCCATGTCAGTCTTCACCCAGCTTTCTAAGACTCCTGTTAGGCAGCCATAAGCCAAAGGATGTATAGCTAGGCTGCTCTGTTATTGAAGAATACTGAACAACAAGGTGATAAGACCTGTAGGAGTGGTATTGGGGGCCATATTGGTCCTCACCCAGCTTTCCACACTCCCGATAAGGCGTCCATTCAGGGGTGTGGGGGGTGTATAGCGTCGTACGGTCAGGCTTATCTGTTGTTGAAAGGCGTCTGGCTGAGGCCATGGGTTCAGTAATGGGGGCCATATTGGTCACCACCCAGCTTTCCCAGATACTTAATTCAATAAGTATTATCAGAGTTGCAGACGCCAAGGAATCTGTATCCTTACATTCACTTTAACTCCATATTTTGTCACTCCCGACCCACAGGGGAAACAATTCTTGTCTCAAGTCGATAAAACCTTTTCTCACCACGTCTTAAAATAGATTTCGCATCCTCCCGATGCTCATCCGGGAACTTGTGATGTCTAGTTGTAGACTCCAGCATCGGCAATCGCTGCTCGGGTGTCGCTCTACTTTACAAATAAAGTTGTAATGGAAAAAAAAAACTTTTTTTTAAAGTTCATTAAACAATTTTAGGCTTGTGCTCTAGTCACATCCAAAGCAGCTCTCAAAAGTTGCAGATTCGTACTTGACCTGAAATGGCAAAACCATGGCTGCTTTTCTTCCTATGAAATGGGGGGTGTAGATCTCATGTGATGCAGTAATGAAGTGTGAACAGAAAAATTAAAAATTCTGTATGTCTAAGTTTTGGGTGTTTTTCTAATGTTTTTATTCTAGGGTATGGCCGTCGTTGCACTTTTTGTATCGCTATAATAAAGCTACTTTGCAAATACTATCGAGTATAAAGTTTCCCGTTTTGTGTATACAGCTCCCTTACCGACCGAGGTATCTCCATGGTTAGAGACTACAAACAAATCCTGCAGTGCTGGACATGACCTATGGAAGGCGCTAGGCGTTGTATCTTTGTAGTCTGTAACCATGGGGGAGAGCTGTGTACGCAAAGCGGGAAAATTTGTCTCATTGTTTTTGTTATAATAAAGTTGCATTAAGGGAATAAAAGGTGATTCTTGGAGTATCCATCCCCTTTAAGGAGGATAATTTGGGTTTGTTTCACTGACTTCTGAATGTGACAGAATGTTCTTTTTGCAATTTTGTATCTTTGTAATTAATCTCTAAATAAAATCCTACGCGACTTTCTTGTGGTGCCGTTGGGGAAGGCGGGAGGTGCCAAGGCTGCTTCATTGCTGATTGGAGGATAGGAAACCACACCTCTTAAAGGGAACTCGCGCTAACTAAGCATTACTAATATACAGCAGTACAACTATCCCTATATTGTAATTCTCCATGCTTGAAAAGTTCCACAGTCTGTTCCTAAAGTGGATTCCCCATCTATGCAAAGTCATGTTCTTCTAGCCCCGCCTCCTGATTGACGAGGGGCATGCTCTCTCTTTAGCTTAGCTAACTCGGCTCTGCTACATCAGTCCCCCCTCAGAAATGAGAAAGAAGCTGGCTTTGTGACTTTGCTGTACAGAATTCCTCAGGGAGGGGAAAAGCAGCTCGCTCATCCCCCCTCAGGAATTCTCTATAGCAAGTGTGTTTCATTACTGAGGGAGGAATGATGTAGCAGAGCCGAGTTGCCTCGGTTAAAGAGAAAGTATGCAGCTGAAGCAGCTGAGCTGGAAGAACATTATGCATAGATGGGGAGTCTTCTTTACGAATGGATGATGGAACTTTACAGGCATGGAGAGGAACAATATAGGGATAGTTGTACTTCTGTATAATAGCAGATTTCGAAGATATGTTTAGTGTGGTTTATTTTAACTGGCATGTTCCCTTTTAAGTTAAGCCACGCCTCTCACAGGGCAGGGGGTGGAGCTCTGATAACTAGACACAACGCAGTGAAGCTGGAGTCACTAACCTGAGCGGAGTCTCAATGGACCTGGAGAAAATGGTGTTACTTGATAACATCCAGGTGAGTTCCATCTGTTGCAACTGCTTGTGTGGGGTTTAGAGTATTGTGAAGTGCAGGAGTCTATAAGTTACTGTATAAGTGGAAAAAATAAAGAGTTCAATCTATTGTGAATAGCAAATGTTACTCCAAACCAGACTGTATGTATATGCTAAGATTGTTCCTACATATTCTGCAGTCACATCCAGAGCTGCAATCAAACTTCTGCTGGTTTCTCGGTAACTAGTGTGCAAAGACTGTGCATAGACTGCAGACATAGGCTTAAAACCAGCAGTAGATGCAGCTTTGGATGTGAGTAGAGCAAAAGTGACCTAGAAGTTGTGTTGGTGTGTGTTAGACTCTTCTTGAGTCCATTTAATATATTCCCGGCCTCACTTTCTTCCGTCACCACATAGAAAGCTGACATCCCGTCCTGTCTGCGGCTCGGAGCGTCCCACGAGTGAGAAGGTCAAGCAGATCAGTCTGGATCTTTAATGCAGCGCCGAAGTGTTTACTAATTTCAAGCAAATTTGTTGTCCCAGGTCCAGGGAATATTAAGGTAATTTATATTGCGGATCAGCATTAAAGGGAATTTTAAATGATTCTAATTATCTCTAAATTAAAGGGGATGTTTAGTATGACTCTGCAGCCAGTCCAAGGATAGAGGGGAGGAGGATCAGACTACACCTAGAGTTTGATTGTAGTCTGTGGTCATGGAGACACATGAGACTCTACAGTAAATGTATTTTAGCCTTTTTGTCTGTTGAGGTACTTAACCCCTTAAAGACCAGGCCCTTGAGCCCATGAGCCTTCTCTGTTCATCCACTCTCGACCTGCGCCACACTTTGACTGCGCATGTCAAGAAGGAGTTGAAGGGAACCGATAAAATAACCCACAATAACTAAATCTATCTTTGAAAACTGTAGTATAACTATCCCTATATTGTTCCTCCCCATGCCTGTAAAGTTCCACAGTCACGCCTCCAGCTTCCTGATTGACCACGAATACGAGAGGCGCTGGCTCTGTGTGACTTGCTGTAGAGAAATTGGCTCCTTCAATACACCCATCATCAGGAATTTTCTTCGGCGAGTCACACAGCCAGTGTCTGTCTCATTCCTGAGCAAGCCCGGCCGAGCTGGAAGGACATGATTATGCCAGACACAGCTCAGAGGAGAGACGACGATCAGATCACATGGGGTCATTTGCATAGATGGGGAGTCAACTTTACAAACGGATTATGGAACTTTTCAGGCATGTGGATGAACAATATAGGGATAGTTGTACAGCAGTTTTAATAGAGATGTTTAGTTAGTGTGGGTTAGTTTGAGACAGGTACCCTTTTTAATAAGTGATTTAGAAAAATCCAGTGTATTTATATAAGTGTTGAAGTTCTTAAAGGGGTTGTCTGGTGCCCTGGCTAATGACCTCTACTTAGAATAGATTATTGTCACCATATGAGAGGGGGTTTGACACCTCAACCACACACCCACCACCTGCTCCAGGCTGATAAGTTTGAGATTGCAGACCCTTCCATTAGTAATACAGCCAGGGTAGGGTTGTAATCTGTAGTTATTATGATATGTGCAGCTGTTGCATTTCTTAAAGGGGATGTCTTGTCCTTTGGGTATAGCTGAGTCCTATGACCTATGCACTGGAGAGGATATCAATTTCAGATTGATAGGGGTCTGGAATAGCTGGTCAGTGTGGGTTCCGGATGCCAGACGCAGGGATAGAGGCTTCCGTTTACTGTATAGTGGCCAAATAGGGGTACTGCAGCTCTGTTCCTGTTCATTTAAATCAGATCATAGACACATTGGAAGCCGCCCCGAGCAGCTGATTAGTGTGGGGTATCAGACCGTCTCATAGTGTTTGCAGATCGCTCCTCCAAAGGCCATTGGGTAAAGGTAGGATGCCGGATTTCCTAGGAATTGCAAACTAGGGGGCGCTGTTAAATACAGCAATAATCCCCCAAACACCACAAGTATGGGGAAATTTTACATACCAGTTGTTTCTTATATCTTATTGGCTGATCAGGATCTAATTCAAGCTCCAGTGGTTGTTACAGACAGTTTTGGTCTCCAGGACTACAGACTACAAACAAACCCTAGGTACTGGGTCAGCACCCCCACCCCTAAAATACTGATTACCTATCCCGTTGAAAGAATCAAAAATGGACAAACCCTCCTACATCCCTCCTACTGTGCGGTCTCCTATAGGTGTTCTCATGACAACAGACTACAAGCATATACTGCTTGTAGTCTGATCCTCCTCCCCCTCTCTTCTCTGCCATGACACATGGGGGATACAAGTGCAGATACAATGAAACACAACGATGATACATTGTGAGTGTAGAGCAATTTATTGATCTCCATGCGCAGACATGTAACACGCCAATACAATACAAATACAGGAATGGATACAAAATACATATAGAATGCTACAGTCCTATATATAATACTGTACATAGATTCCATGTCACTATATAGTAGTATCCCTGATGTGGCAGCCCCAGAAAGAGAATGTTGCATAAACCGCTCTATAGTAATCTCCTGTACACCATGAGGTGGGGATGGGGGAGTCTGGGGGTGACTGTCACCATGATTACCTATGGAGGAAGGGAAGAATGTGGAAAAATATATATGTGGTAGACTGTATATTACATGGAAGATATGAAAAGGTCATCTGACAGGTTATATAATATTTATAATGAATCTACATAAAAAGGTGATTGACTTTGTACTGTTAATTATACCTATCCTCCTGAATTAATCCCAAATGCACCGCAGACTGCACTCGCTATTCTGCTGCTGGTGCAGTCACTGTGTACAAAGTATGATTGTTTAGAATAGTGAGTGCAGCTCTGGAGTATAATACAGGATGTAACTCAGATCATAGCAGGATAAGTAATGTCATGTATGTACACAGTGACTGCACCAGCAGCGAATAGTGAGTGCAGCTCTGGGTATAATACAGGATGTAACTCAGGATCAGTACAGGATAGTAATGTCATGTATGTACAACAGTGACTGCACCAGCAGAATAGTGAGTTGCAGCTTTGGTATACATACAGGATGTAACTCAGGATCAGTACAGGATAAGTAATGTCATGTATGTACCCAGTGCTGCCCCATGCAGAATAGTGAGTGCATCTCTGGGGTATAATCAGAGGTAACTCAGGATCAGTACAGGATAAGTAATGTCATGTATTACACGTGACTGCCACACAGCAGAATAGTGGTGCAGTCCTCGGGGTATAATACAGGATGTAACTCATGATCGTACAGCCGATAAGTAATGCTGTATGTTACACAGTGACTGACGCAGCATCAAGAATTGAGTGCAGCTCTGGGGTATAATCAGTTGTATCAGGATCAGTAGAGGATAGTAATGTCATGTATGTACACAGTGATTGCACCACAGCAGAATGGTGAGTGCAGCTCTGGTGTAATAATACAGATGTAACTCAGGACAGTACAGGATAAGTATGTCATGTATGTACACATGACTCAGGCACCCAGCAGAATAGTGAGTCACTCTGGGTATAATAGCTGTTACTCAGGATCAGTACACGATCATAGATTCATGTAGTTACACAGTGACTGCACCAGCAGCAGAATAGTGAGTGCAGCTCGTGTATAATACAGGATTAACTCAGGATCATACAGATAAGTAATGTCATGTATGTACACAGTGACTGCACCAGGCAGAGAAAGTGAGTGCACTCTGGTATAAATACAGGATGTAACTCAGGATCAGTACAGATAATATGTCATGTATGTACCCAGTGACTGCACCAGCAGCAGAATAGTGAGTGCAGCTCTGGTATAATACAGGATGTAACTCAGGATCAGTACAGGATAATAATGTCATGTATGTACACAGTGAGTGGCACCAGCAGCAGAATAGTGAGTGCAGCTCTGGGTATAATACAGGATGTAACTCAGATCAGTACAGATAAGTAATGTCATTATGTACACAGTGACTGCACCAGCAGAGAATGAGTCGAGCTCTGTAGTATAATAAGGATGTAACTCGGTCAGTACAGGATAATAAGTCATGTAGGTAACAGTGACTGCACCAGCAGCAGAATAGTGAGTCCAGCCTGAGTATCTACAGAGATGAGTGATGTCAGTGACTTTACTTATTATTATATTTATTATACTGGAATTTATTCAGAAACCTTTTGTTTAACCATGGCGTCTCCCCCATGGGTGCTGCATTGATAGGAGTATTTCTATCTGTAGATTATAGTGTGGGGTGAGGGGGTGTCATGGATTCCTTTCTCTATAACCTCCAAGACTCTGACCCCAGAACAGAGCACAGCAGAAAGCATCGGAATATTGAATGCAGCTCTGGATGTGACTTCAGTTCCTCCTAACAAGGATTGTTACCTCTCCACAAGCAAAGATGGCTACCAATCATGACATGGGGGTCCTGGGGTCTGTAGTTTGAAAGAAGTGGGGGTTTAAAATGTGACCCCAAGACTTACTGGCCAACTTAGTGACTTGTCCACCACCACTCCTGTCACTCGGTGACCCCCCCCACCCAGTGGTCAGATCATCAGCAATTCTATATTTGTCTCTTTTCTTTGGTCATTCATACTTGTTATTGGAAATGTATTATCCCTTTAAGGAAAGATGACTCTATCGACCTCCCTCCTTATGGTTTCTTGACCCTCCTGCTTACGTTTGGTTTCCAAACCTCTGGAGACTCTTCCTACAAGCCCCGAGGAGATGGCATGGGACCTCCTCTTACATTGAGTAGGACAACTCCTACGCTCCCATCATATATCCTCTTCCTCTTTCGAGCTGGAGAATGGACCAAGACCCCTCAGTCTCCTCTGATGTAATACAAGACCCCTCAGTCTCCTCTGATGTAACACAAGACCCCTCAGTCTCCTCTGATGTAACACAAGACCCCTCAGTCTCCTCTGATGTAACACAAGACCCCTCAGTCTCCTCTGATGTAACACAAGACCCCTCAGTCTCCTCTGATGTAACCAAGACCCCCAGTCTCCTCTGGATGTAACAAGACCCCCAGTCCCTCTGATGTAACCCAGACACCCCCCTAGTCTCCTCTGTGTAACCCAAGACCCCTCGTCTCCTCTGATGTAACCCAAGACCCCTCCGATCTCCCTCTGTGTAACCCAAAACCCCCTCAGGTCTCCTCTGATGTAACCCAACCCCCTCAGTCCCTCTGCATGTAACACAAGCCCCCTTTCTCCTCTGATGTAACACAAGACCCCCTTAGTCTCCTCTGATGTAACACAAGACCCCCTTAGTCTCCTCTGATGTAACACAAGACCCCTCAGTCTCCTCTGATGTCACAAGACCCCCTCAGTCTCCTCTGATGTAACCCAAGACCCCTCAGTCTCCTCTGATGTAACACAAAAGAGACCTCCACTCAGTCCTCCTCTGAGTTACCCAAGAACCCCAGACCAGCCCTCTCCTACTGATTAACACAAACCAACCCTCATTGTCTCCTCTGATGTACAACACACACCGCCCCTCCTCTCCTCTATGAAGACTCGCCTCCTAAGCCGCATCATTTCGACCCACACCCTCTTTCATCGTAACAAGACCTCCAGTCCTCCTCTACTGAACAACAAGACCCCCTCAGTCTCTCTGATGTAATGCCACAAGACCCCCTCATTCTCCCTGATTTAAACCCCCATCAGACCCCGTTTCACTCAAGTACCCCTGCGAAGCCAACCCCTCCGCTCTGATTATACAGACAAGCTCACACTCCAGTCTCCTCTGATGTTACACACAAGATCCCCTCAGTTCTCCTCTGATGTACTACACAAGCTACCCCTCCGTCTCCTCTGATTGTAACCAATACCCCCTCAGTCCTCCTCAGAGTGTAACCCAATACCCCTCAGTCTCTCTGATGTAACCACAAGACCCCTCAGTCCTCCTCTGATGTAAACAAACCACCCCAGTCTCCTCTGATTAACGACAAGAACTACCACCCCCTATCGCTCTCTGATGTCAACACCAACCAACCCCAGTCTCCTCTGACTTGTAACAACAATGACCCCCATCCCACTCCTCATGATGTTGAACCCAAGACCCTCCTCCACGTCTCCTCTGATGTAACACCAAGACCCCCGTCATCTCCTCTATGTTAACCAAGACCCCTCCAGTCTCTCTCTATGTAACCACAATGACGCCCTGCATACTCGTTATTACCCAACCCCACAGTCTCTCTCTGATGTACCCAAACCCCCTCAGTGCTCCCTTTCTTATGTAACACAAGGTACCTATACCCCTCAAGTCTCCGCTGCATGTAAACTACAAGACCCCATCCAGTCCTCCTCTGCTGTAACACGAATAACCCTCAATTCTCCTCTGATGTACAACAAGACACTCAAGTCTCCGAGTATACAACCCTCATCACTCTTCGTAAACACCACCACTCAGTCTCCTCCTCGATGTAACACCAGACCCCTCAGCAGTCTCACTCTATTTAACAACAGGACCCCCTCAGTCTCCTCTGAATGTAACACAAGACCCCTCAGTCTCCTCTGACACACCCTGTCGAACACAAACCCCTCAGTCTCCTCTGAGTAACACACTCATACCCCATCAGTCTCCCTGATTAGTAACACAAGACCCCGTCGAGCACAAGCCCTCACCTCCGTCTCCTCATGATGTAACACAAGTCCCCCATCTCTCTCACTGCGATGTAACAGCAAGGAAAAAACCTACCCAGCTGTCTCCTCTGATGTAACCCAAGACCCCCCCGCGGATCTCCTCTGATGTAAACACCAAGACCCACCCTCAGCTCTCCTCTGTGTGTAACACCAAGACCCCCTTCATTCTTCCATCTGATGTAACCCAAGACCCCTCGTCCTCCGATGTTAACCACAGACCCCTCAGTCTCCTACCTGATGATAACCCAAGCCCCTGCATCCCTTCTGGTGATGTACACCCAAAGACCGCCTCAGTCTCATCGGATGTAACCCAAGCTCCCTCAGGTCTCCTGTGATGTAACCCAGACCCTCATCCCGAAGTACCCAACGCTCAGTCTCCGTGATGTAACCTAAGCCCCTCAGTCCTCCTGTGATGTAAACCACAAGAACCCCTCATGTCTCCTGAGATGTTACACCCAAGACCCCCTCGCTATGTATGTCCGACGCTTCTCATGCTTGATGTAACCCAAAACCCCTCAGTATCTCCCATCATGAGTCCCGACCCTAATCTCCCAGTACAGACCCCCCTCATTCCCTCCTGTGATGTAACCACAAAGACCCCTCTCAGTCCGCCTTCGATGTAACCGCAAGACCCCTCAGTCTCCTCTGATGTAACCACAAGACCCCATCAGTCCTCCATCTGATGTAACACAAACCCCCTCAGATCCCTCTGATGTAAATCCCAGACCCCCTCACGTCTTCCCTCTGATTTGTAAACACAAGACCCCCCCTCAGTATCTCCTCTGTAATGTAACAACCAAGACCCCCGCTCAGTTCTCCTCTGATTGTAACACAAGACCCCCCACGAATCTCCCTGTGTAACACACAGACCCCCTCAGTCTCCCGATGACAGCCACCTCGTCTCCCTGAGTGTAACACAGCACCCCCTCATCTATCCTCTCACATAGCACAAGACACTCTAATCATCCCTCTTATTCCACAAACCCCACATCGCCTCACTAGTAACTACAACTGACCGTACACAAGACCCCCTCAGTCCTCCTCTTGATTAACACAAGACCCCCCTCAATCTCCCTCTGAAGTAACACATAGACCCCTAATCTCCCTCTGATGTATACACAAGACCGTCCCCTCATCCTTCCTCCTGATGTAACACAAGAACCACCCCTCAGTCTCCTCTGATGTAAACCAGACCCGCCTCAAGACATCTCGCCTCTCTGATGTAACACAAGACACCCTCAGTCTCCCTCTGATGTAACCAGACCCCCCTCAGCTCTCCTCTGATAACACACTAGACCCACCTCAAGATCTCCTCTGATGTACAAAAGACCCTCTCACAGTCTCCTGCTATGTAGACCATCAAAGCCCCCTCAGTACTCCTCCTCTATGTAACACAAGACCCCCCCAAACTCACCATGAATAACCAAAGACCTCCCATCTCCTCCTCTGATTATCCACAAGACACCCGTCAGTCCCCTCTGATGTAACACAAGACACCCCCTCGTCCTCCTCTGATGTCACACAACGACTCCCCTCATTCCCTCTGAATGTAATCACAAGACCCCCTCACAGTCTCCTCTGATGTTAACACAAGACCCCCCGTCTCTCTCTGATGTACACAAGACGCCCACCCCTCGTCTCCTACTGATGTTAACACAGACCCCCTCAGGTCTCCTCTGATGTAACACAAGACCCCCCCTCCCCTCACTGCTGATGTAACACAGACCCCCTCAGTACCACTCTGATGTACACAAGAACCCTCACCCCCGAGACCGGTCTCCTCTGATTAAACCCAAGAACTACCCTCACCGTCTCCTCTGTTACCACAAGACCCCCCTCAGCTCGCTCTGATGTCAACCAAACCCCCCTCATCTCCTCTGAGGACACAATACCACCCTCATTCCCTCTGATGAACCAAGCCCCCCTCCATCCCTCTCATGTCACAGAAACAGCCCTCCCCCGTCATCTCTCGATGTAACACGACCCTACCCCTCAGTCCTCCATCGATGTAACA
Organism: Engystomops pustulosus; assembly: GCA_019512145.1. Classification (NCBI taxonomy): domain Eukaryota; kingdom Metazoa; phylum Chordata; class Amphibia; order Anura; family Leptodactylidae; genus Engystomops; species Engystomops pustulosus. The sequence goes on along the minus strand of WNYA01000340.1, from coordinate 15,224 downwards.
CAAGACAACCCCCTCAGTCTCCTCTGATGTCAACAACAAACCCCCCCTTCAGTCATCCGGTCTGATGTAACAAAGACCCCCCTCAAGTCGCTCCTCTATGTAACACCAGAATCCCCCCGTACCTAGTCACTCCTTGCTTTACACCAACCCACTCCACTCCACATTCTCCATCTGATGTAACCACTACCCCCTTCATAATCTCAATCTGATGTAACGCCACATACCCGCTGGGCTCCGTCAACTCTCTCGCTCTACAGGATTCTTGCTAATAACCAACCACTTCAAGTAACTCCGGCCAATCCATGATTCAACCTAACCGGATCTCCCTGATGTACAACACAAACCCCATCAGTCTCCTCTGTGTACACACCTAGTACCCCGATTAGACCGATCACCTTCAGAATCTCCTCTGATGTTACCCAAGACCCCGCTCAGTCTCCTTGATGTACACACCAAGACCCCCATTCCCTGGTATGTAACCCAAGACCCCCCGAGTCTCTCAGGTAACCACACCCATTTATATGTAACCCCAACCTACCCCACGACGCCTCGTCCATCCTCGTGATGTACCCCAAGACCCCTCAGTCTCCTGTGATAGTAAACCCAAGACCCCTGCTAGTCTCCTGGTGATGTAACCAAGACCCCCCTCAGTCTCCTGAATGTGATTTAACCCCAAGACCCCTCAGTCTCCTGTGATGTAACCCAAGACCCCTCATCTCCTGTATGTAACCCAGACCCCCTCAGTCTCCTGCTGAGTACCCAACCCCTCAAGTCTCCTGTGTGTACCCCAAGACCCCTCAGTCCCTGTGTGTAACCCCAGACCCCCCTCAGTCTCCTGTGATGTAAAACCCAAAGAAGACCCCTCCGCAGTCTCCGCTGATGTAACCCAAGACCCCCGCAGTCTCCCTGAGGTAACCCAAGACCCCCCGCCCAGTCTCCTTGGACGTAACCCAAGACCCACCCCGCATCTCCCTGAAGTACCCAAAGACACCCGCAGTCCCTCCTTGATGTAACCCAAGACCGCCCCGCACGCTCTCTGTGATGTAACCCAAGACCCCCGCAGTCTCCTGTGATGTAACCCAAGACCCCCGCAGTCTCCTGTGATGTAACCCAAGACCCCCGCAGTCTCCTCTGATGTAACCCAAGACCCCCGCAGTCTCCTCTGATGTAACCCAAGACCCCCGCAGTCTCCTCTGATGTAACACAAGACCCCTCGGGATTGTCACCTCGTTGGGTCTATGGTCCAGACTTCAGTCTTGGGTCGGAGGAAGGATCGGGAGGGAAACTTTTTGATGCCGGAGTTTTTGGAATTTCTTGACAAAGAACTTTTACTTTGCAGCACGTTGGTTGTTGCCTCCCCATTGTCTCTACTTCAGACTTATCACTTAGAAAGTTGGGTGTCCCCGGGGAGGTTTAAGGGTTTGAAGTTTAGAAAGCGCAGCCCGAGGCGAGGAATCGTAATAACAACCTCAAAGGTGTCACTGGAGGCAAAATATGATTCAGCAAATTCGTTGCCTTTCTCCTCTGTGCTGCCGGGATGAGGGAAGTCGGTGAACTTGAATTTTGTGAAGTTCTCATAAGAAGTTACCGTCTGCTGGAATCTGAGCGCCAATGAAGTAACCAATACGACCCTGCGGAGAACTGGAGAAGGGGAAGGGCAGAGCCTTCAGGGGCTCCGAAATTTTACAGGGGGCAATTTTAGGAAAGATCATCATGAAGTAGCTCAATGCCCAACATTTTATCATATAATATTCAACATCTTGGGTAAAGTGGAGTAAATTTTTGATACAAACATTTCGTTTTAAAAATTATAAAATTATATAATTTTTTTTTAGGAGTAAAAAGTACAAACTTGAGGCTCTTTTTAGGCATCTGCAACACTTCCTGCAAAATATCTCCAACCATGTTAGCGGCAAACATGCCTTAAAGGGATTTTCCAGCTTCGCATTGATGACCAAAGGTCATCTTGATCGGATTTGTAGGAGTCCAACATATGGGAACCCTGCAATTTGTGGGAGATGGAACAACTCTGTTCTCTTGTAGTGGTCGGCCTGGGAACTGCAACTCGTATCGCAGTTGATCAATTAGGACCCCAACCATAGACCTAATGATAAAGGAGGAGGAATTGGGCAGAAATCTACAGGCCCAAAGATGAATTTACATTGTCGCACTTTGAATTTCTGGTTTTATGTATCAGGCATTAATGGGGAAAAAAAAAGCAGAAGAACTTCAAATGAAGATCAACAAAGAAGGGATTCTACCAGGTCATTTTTTACCCACCAAAACCTTGACCAAAATGGAAAAGCCATGAGTGAAAAATCAATGGTCTCCTTAATTCTGCTATGAATTTAGAGGGGAATGATCAGCCTGGTGTTGCTAACTGAATTTCCATTGATTAATTGATCATCAGACAGTTGGACCACCTCTATTACACCAGAAGTTCTGCCAGTTTGCTGGTTCAGAGTCTATTACGAGGCCAAGGTGGAAAAACATCAGCAATGATCATAGAGTAGATTTTGCCATCAATCGGGTAAGTTTAGAAGATGTCTCCAAACAATTTTGAAGTCTATCATTCTACAGGAGAAAAATTCACAAGTTTAAATTTTTTAATGTGTTTTTTTTTGGGGGGGGAGGGTGGATTTGGTTTTTCAAACTTGGTTTTACCGGTAGAATTTGTTCTACATCTGAGGTTGGATTTACGTCATTGTTTGGGCCTTCTAAGGATCTTCTTAGAGAATTCACAGAGTGAGCAGTTTCCTTTCCTTTATAGAGAGATTTTACAGCAGTCAAAAGAATTTTTGACTTGGAAAAACCATTCCGATCAATACCTTGATCCAATACCAGTGAGTGAACTGATGAATATTAGATTAGAAGCATTCTGATATAAACTTGAGGTAGCAGTATGGCTTTACATGGCAGCTGGGACACAGCAACTTCAGTCCCAGCCAAGTGAAGATTCAAAATAGAGACTGGTGGAAGCGATAACAAAATTAAAACTTTATGTGGCCGCACATCATTGTTACAATTGCGCATAAAAAAAAAGTTGGCAGCCATGTTTTAAATATGAAAAAGAAAAACTACACCAATCAATCTTTGGCTTTTGTACTCCTAGGTCGAGGCTCAGACCAACCCTTGACCCTTCTCCAAACGTCAAAAAACCCAGAATCTGGAAGTCTTCCAAAAACACTGCATCCAGACCCGGTTTAAGAGTATTTCCCGATAAACTTTTCTTCTGAAACCCATCTGGATGGCTTAAAAGATTAGACCTTCAGCAGAACTTTTTGAATCCGGAAGTCTACCACCCAACATTGTTTAATTGTATGTTTTATGTTATACTGAGACACAGGTTTTTTTGAGCGTCCACCCCTTAATATCATGTTTGGACCAGTCTCAAAATTTCTTGAAAGATCAGAACTCTTTGTATCTGGAAGAACAACCACCCAACATTTTTTTGAATCGCATGTTTTTACACTGATTTCCAAAAATCAAGTGAAATGAGACGTCAACCCTTAATCTCTCTCCTTTGGACTATCCTCATGAAAGATCCGATAGATCGGGAAGATTACCACCCAATATTTTTAAATCTTATGTGATGTTTTAGTTAACGCCAAAAATGCTGAGCTCAGACTTTTTGTATATCCCTCCGAAATCCCTTCCAAGTGACCTTTCTGTGTCCGACTTAAAAGACCAAACCAGAAATTTTCATCCTGGTCGTAAACCACTGAACATTTTTTTCAATTCTACGACTTGTGAAAGTGGTTTCTAAAAAATGCTTATCTCAGATTCAGTTTTGGGGTATTTCTTCCCAAAATTACCCTCTTTCGACCTTCTTCCAGATTTCTTGAAAGACACGAGACCTTTACCAGAATATTGAAATCCATAGATAAACCACCACAAATTTTTCAATTTATACATCATGTTATGATTTCCCAAGATACTGAACCTCAGACCCTAGTTTTGAGTATTTCTCACTCAATTCCCATCCTTCAAAATTCCTAAAATATCAGCCCACGAACAAAACTTTTTGGAATCTGGAGGTCTGCCACTCAACATTTTTGATACCGAAACTAGAATCATGTTTTTGGACGTTTACCAAAACGCTGTCTTTTGACTTTCCAGATGTTCTCAAAGAACAGAATGTTACTATAATTCTTGAATTGTGAATTCTAACACCCAACATTCTATACAGATTTCCAAAAATATTGACCTCCAACCCATTCTCTGGGTATTTTTTATCTTGGTGTAACTTTCACCTGGTGGGAATAGAGATTATCTGAATGAGAAGTTATTGATGTAACTACTGGGCTCCAGCAGATGGAGGTGCCTCTGGTTCAGAGATGGCTTTACTCTGGAGTGATCACTAGGCTTCGAGAGAGGGGGATGACCATGGTGACTGATGAGGGTTGTGCTCAGTACCATAAGTATTGTAATCCATACTGTCTGAGTGATAGCATCTGGTCTCGAAAGAAAGTGGTCGTGTTTTCAGTCATCTTAATCATCTGACATCTGCAAGGTAAGGGCGGCTTCCATGGAGGGTGGTGGCTTCCATGGAGGGTGGTGGCATGTAGTCATCTGATGGAATGGCAATGAAATGTTTGGCACATACTGGAAAACTCTATAATTGGCATTTCTTCTGATAAATGTGGATATAACCCAAGTTTTCCTCGGTAAGGAATGGCAGTAGGTGGTATTAGACGTTCTCCTGGCTTGGATTACTCTTGCTCCTAGGGATAAAGTCTTTGTGTTTTGTGGGACATGGGGGAACTGGTGTCTCTACAGGGAGGCCCTGCTGCTGATAGCCATAATTTACTTTGCCACAAGGAAAGTGACGCAGCCGAAACAGAGGCACTTCCTGAACGGTAGAAGTCAGTGTAGATGGCTCAAGAAGAACGGAGGAGCCTGGGAGTCTACCAGAAGCAACCCTAGGGGCAGCCAGACCGCTTCCCTCAGTTACTACACTCTCTCTCTCGGGGACTGGCTTATCTGGAGCAGCAATGTTTTTGTCTACCGGTGTTTTTCCGGTGAACCATGAACCGTAGGTAGGATTCCAAAGATTGGTTGGCTTGTTTCTAGATCCTCGAGCCCCGTGTAACTCTGCAGGTGGTTCGGATTGAGCAAATACTTGGCTTTCGTGTCCACCTTCTGGAACCTGTCTGGCATCTGCACGAGCCGGTGGTTCAGCATGGACTTTATTGGGGACCTTCCGTACTGTGGGCACAGGAGGTGGAGACTTTAGACCGTGTCTGTCTTCTCTTCCCGTCTTCTCTGGCGTCACTAAGAGCGGTGGGATGACATCTGGATCTTCTGGGCGTGTAGGGACCTTTTCCTCCTCCTCAATGAGTGGCCCGTATTCCACAGGCAGTGATGTGTTGATGACATCTGGGTCCTGCAAATACAGAAACAACATCAACTAGATTATGGAGTAGTAGGGACCAGATCAAATCTACAATCGGTGTTGGTAGAGGAAGGATGACAAGATGACGGAACTATAGATGTTGCTACAATGTAAACTATAGATTGCATTAGGATAAGAGCTGCAGGCTCAGGTGATAGACATGGTGCAGGATATGACTTTGTTTGTAGACATTGAGCTGCAACCTGTGATACATTGGGATCTGCTATGGGGCCGTATGGTGGGAGCTTCAGCCTGCGGTAGAATATGCATAGTTTGGTACCGTAAGGGCTGGAGACTAGGGGCTGTAGCATGCGGTACAGTGGAGTCTGCAGCTTGCAGTACAATCGTAGCGCTACCTGTGCTATGGTGGGAGCTGCGGCATACGGTATCATGCAATAGAAGATGCATAATTTGGTACCATAACGGCGGGAGACTAGGAGCTGCAGCATGCGGTACGGTGGGGGCTACAACCTGCATTATGGTAGGGGCTGCTGCATGCGGTACAATCGTAGCGCTACCTGTGCTAAGGTGGGAGCTGCAGCCTACGGTATGATGCAATAGAAGATGCATAATTGGGTACCGGATGGAGACTTGGTGCTGCAGTATGCGGTGGGAGTTGCAGCTTGCGGTACAATGCAATAGAAAACACATAATTTGGCACTATGTGGGCGGGAGACTTGGGACTGCGGTTAGGTGGGAGCTGCAGCCACTGGTTTGATGCAATAGAAGATGCATAATTTGGTACTGAATGGGCTGCAGCATGCGGTGGAAGTTGCAGATTGTTCAGTTCTATCCCTATTAGTAATTGCCTTTCCCAGCTCGGACTGATGGTCACAGCGTCTCGGGCTCGTTCATCAGACCCTCCATACGTTGCAGATCCTCGCATTATTGCGCCTGACACGTTGGTTTCCAGCCGGTAATTAGTCGCCTTTATGCCGCAGCTTCATTTTCTGATAAGCGCATTCAATTTTAAGATGTCCGACGTTTCCTATATCATTCACTGGCCGCTGACTTACTGCTCAGAATAGGAGAACAATTGGTGTCATAATCGCCGTACAGAGTTTCCCAGCGCTGAGATATCGGCTACATTAATAAAAGCCATTTTTTGATATTTGCACAGGAGACGCTGCAGTCTTAAAGTGATGGATAACATTATAATTATTTTCTAGCCATCCGTTCACACTGTCATAGAGGCTAATACTATAATTCTGTTTTCCTGCAGCCACCACTAGGGGGTGCTACTGAGTCTGGTGCATATTATGTTCTGAATGAACTCCTGAGCTCCCTCTGGTGGTGGCTGCAGGTTCCCAGCTATACTTAAATGGGTAAGGTCATCTTAACTATGGTTTTTATCTAGGCTTTCCCTATCCTCCACCACAGCCGCATTAGCAACAAGGAAGCCAGCTTATGTGTTATAGGCCCCTTCTCCATTGTCGGGATCAGTGATGTCATTACCACCAGGCTTGAGGAGAAGACCGATTTCGGGGACTGATGTAGTCGCTTCTGCCAACCAGAGGTATCCTTCATGTTCCCAGGATGTAACATCTTTGAACTATTACAGTTCTGCAACATTGTTGTTGATGGTGTCTTCCCATAGCTCCGGAGCGCCCTCTGGTGCTGGCTACAGGTTGCATGCAGATGTCCTGTCAAGATCTATGATGTCATAGCTGCCAGTTAATAGGGGGAGGGTAAGTTGTTATCCATTATTATAGCACTAGGAAATGGGGGTAGGGTGTCAGGATCAGTGAAATCGGAGAAGACGGATTCGGGGTCAAGATCAGTGATGTCATTACTATCAGCCAAATGACAGAGGGTTTCAGTTGCTGTGATGTCATTGCTATCAGCAAGATGAATTGGTGATGTCATTGATACCATCCCAGTGGAGAAGGCCTATTGATGATGTCTGTTCTATCAGCCACCGAATCGGTGATGTCATTGCTCTTAGCCAGAGAGAGGGTCTATTTGTGAGACTGATGTCACTACTACCAATGTTCCCAGGATAGAACTTCTTGGATACATTACAGTTCTGCAGCTCTATGAATGGAGGTGTCTTCCCATAGCTCCGGAGCGCCCTCTGGTGGTGGCTTCAGGTTGCCTGCTATTTAAGAGAGGATCAGGAAGTCACTTATATCAACTTGAGAATTAAGGAAAGGGGCCTAACAGCTGAGGTTTTGTTACAATGACGCCTGCTGGTGGCCTGGACATCTCGGCTACAGACTGCTGTATAACTGGAGGCTTCCCTTCTTCTCCTCTCGCGTCGTTGTCAGCCCGCAGTACGGTGGTTAATTAAACAACACATTATGCAGACAGAGGTTAATGAAAAGCCACCATTAATTGATTTATAATCGTCTTATTTCACGACACAAGCCGCCTGGCTGCGATCCCGGGATGGATTTTTTTTCCATTTTAAAGTTTGACCAAAGAGAAAAGTATTCAATAGTGTGACAAGGTACGACTGGAGAATGTGGAGGAGACGGGAGCGCAGCTCTGAGGGACATACAGCTGGGGACACAGGATTTCTTACAAATCCAGCAGCTAAATCATTGTGATGAAAAGACTGGTGGATATTACGCTGTAGTAGACGTCTTGTGTCTTCAGAGTGTAACCCTGATCTAGAGGAAGAGGCCGCTAGATACATAACAATGCAAAGATATGTGTATAGTGAGTGCAGCTCTGGAGTATAATACAGGATGTAACTCAGGATCAGTACAGGATAAGTAATGTCATGTATGTACACAGTGACTGCACCAGCAGCAGAATAGTGAGTGCAGCTCTGGGGTATAATGTAGGGTTAGTAATGTGATGTATGTGCTCTGATTCTACTCTATACACGTATATCTGTACTATATACACGTAGGACACACAATGTAGAATATATATATATCTGTACTATATTGTGACTAATGATTGAATTTCTGTATAATAAGCCACAGCATTTAGTTGCTGGGAATAGATGTAGAATAATATATTCCTGATAATTCCTTGGGATAACCTCGGTCTCAGAGAAGATTTGGGCAGGGAGTCTGTAGACGTGAGAACTCAGTACAGGATAAGTAATGTCATGTATGTACACAGTGACTGCACCATCAGCAGAATAGTGAGTGCAGCTCTGGAGTATAATACAGGATGTAACTCAGGATCAGTACAGGATAAGTACATGTATGTTACGCAGTGATTGCACCAGCAGCAGAAAGTGAGTGTCAGCTCTGGGGGTAATACAGGATGTAACTCAGTCAGTGCAGATAAGTAATGTCATATGTACACAGTGCTGACCCAGCCAGAATGGGAGTGCAGCTCTTGTGGTATAATACAGGATGTAACTCGGGGTAGTACAGGATAAGTACTGTCATGTGTTACACTGACTGCACCAGCACAGAATAGTGAGTGGCAGCTCTGAGGTATCATACAGGAGGAGTTGATGTTGTAGACATTGACTCTTTCATTATATAGATGTATTATCTATGGTATATGTAGATAGAAACCTTTTGTTTCAAATCATTGTGTCTCTCCCTGGTGCGCCTTGCTATCTAAGACTTAGAGGATGTTCGTCACAGCGTAGATTATAGTGTGGGGTGAGGGGGTGTCATGGATTCCTTTCTCTATAACCTCCAAAACTCTGACCCCAGAACAGAGCACAGCAGAAAGCATCGGAATATTGAATGCAGCTCTGGATGTGACTTCAGTTCCTCCTAACAAGGATTGTTACACCTCCACAAGCAAAGACGGCTACCAATCATGACATGGGGGTCTCCAGTTTGAAATAAGTGGGGGTTCAAAATGTGACCCTAAGACTTACTGGCCCACTGAGTGACTTGTCCACCACCACTCCTGTCACTCGGTGACCCCCCCCCCACCCAGTGGTCAGATCCTCGGCAATTCTATATTTGTCTCTTTTCTTTGGTCATTCATACTTGTTATTGTAAATGTATTATCCCTTTAAGAAAGTGACTCTATCGACCTCCCTCCTTATGGTTTCTTGACCCTCCTGCTTACGTTTGGTTCCAACCTCTGAAGACTCTTCTACAAGCCCCGAGGAGATGGCATGGGACCTCCTCTTACATTGAGTAGGACAACTCCTACGCTCCCATAATATATCCTCTTCCTCTTTCGAGCTGGAGAATGGATCAAGACCCCTCAGTCTCCTCTGATGTAACACAAGACCCTCAGTCTCCTCTGATGTAACCCAAGACCCCCTCAGTCTCCTCTGATGTAACCCAAGACCCCTCAGTCTCCTCTGATGTAACCCAAGACCCTTCGGTCTCCTCTGATGTAACCCAAGACCCCTCGGTCTCCTCTGATGTAACCCAAGACCCCCCGGTCTCCTCTGATGTAACCCAAGACCCCCCGGTCTCCTCTGATGTAACCCAAACCCCCCGGTCTCCTCTGATTAACCCAAGACCCCCCCCCCGTCTCCTCTGATGTAACCAAGACCCCCTATCTCTCTGATTAACCCAACCCCTCGGTCTCCTCTGATGTAACCCAAAACCCCTCGGTCCTCCTCTGATGTAACCCAGACCCCCCGGTCTCCTCTGATGTAACCCAAGACCCCCCGGTCTCCTCTGATGTAACCCAAGACCCCCCGGTCTCCTCTGATGTAACCCAAGACCCCTCGGTCTCCTCTGATGAACCCAAGACCCCTCGTCTCCTCGATTACCCCAAGACCCCTCGTCTCCTCGATGTAACCCAAGCGCGTGGGGATTGTCACCCGTCGGGGTCTATGGTCCAGCTTCATTCTTGGTCGGAGGAAGGATCGGGAGGGAATCTTTTTGATGCCGGAGTTTTTGGAATTTCTTGACAAAGAACTTTTTACTTTGCAGCTTGTTGGTTGTTGCCCCCCATTGTCTCTACTTCAGACTTATCACTTAGAAAGTTGGGTGTCCCCCGGGAGGTTTAGGGTTTGAGTTTAGAAAGCGCAGCCCGAGGCGAGGAATCGTAATAACAACCTCAAAGGTGTCACTACTGGAGAAAATATGATTCACAAATTCGTTGCCTTTCCCTCCTTTGTGCTGCCGGGATGAGGGAAGTCGGTGAACTTGAATTTTGTGAAGTTTCATAAGAAGTTTACCGTCTGCTGGAATCTGAGCGCCAATGAAGTAACCAATACGACCCTGCTAAACTGGAGATGGGGAAGGGCAAGCCTTCAGGGGCTCCGAAATTTACAGGGGGCATTTTAGGAAAGATCATCATGAAGTAGCTCAATGCCCAACCTTATCATATAATATTCAACATCTTGGGTAAGTGGAGTAAATTTTTGATACAACATTTCGTTTAAAAATTATAAAAATTATATAATTTTTTTTTAGGATAAAAAGTACAACTTGAGGCTCTTTTTAGGCATCTGCAACCTTCCTGCAAAATATCTCCAACCATGTTAGCGGCAAACATGCCTTAAGGGATTTTCCAGCTTCGCATTGATGACAAAGGTCATCTTGATCAGATTTGTAGGAGTCCAACATATGGGAACCCTGCAATTGTGGAGATGAACAACTCTGTTCTCTTGTAGTGGTCGGCCTGGGAACTGCAACTCGTATCGCAGTGATCATTAGGACCCCAACCATAGACCTAATGATAAAGGAGGAGGAATTGGCAGAAATCTACAGGCCCAAGATGATTTTAAATGTGTCGCACTTTGAATTTCTGGTTTTATTAAAGGCATTAATGGGGGAAAAAAAAAGCAAAGAACTTCAAATGAAGATCAACAAAGAAGGGATTCTAACCAGGTCATTTTTTACCTACCAAAATCTTGACCAAAATGGAAAGCCATGAGTGAAAAATCAATGGTCTCCTTACTTTTGCTGAAAATTTAGAGGGTAATTACCTGGTGTTGCTAACTGAATTTCTGATTGGCTGATAATTGATCATCGCCAGTCGGACCACCTCTATTACACCAGAAGTTCTGCCAGTTTTTGCTGGTTCAGATTCTATTACGAGGCCAAGGTGGAAAAACACTCAGCATGATCATAGAGTAGATTTTGCCATGCAATCGGTAAGTTTAGAAGATGTCTCCAAAATTTTGAAGTCTATCATTCTACAGAGAAAAATTCACAAGTAAAAATTTTAATGTGTTTTGTTTGGGGGGGGGGGGGCTTGGTTTTTCAAACTTGGTTTTAACCATTTGGAATAAACGGTAAATTTGTTCTACATCTGGGGTTTTTTGATCGTCATTGTTTGGGCCTTCTAAGGATCTCTTAGAGAATTCACAGAGTGAGCACTTTCCTTTCCTTATAGAGAGATTTTACAGCAGTCAAAAGAATTTTTGACTTGGAAAAACCATTCCATCATACCTTGATCCATACCAGTGAGTGAACTGATGAATATTAGATTAGAAGCATTCTGAATAACTTGGTAGCAGTATGGCTTTACATGGCAGCTGGGACACGCAACTAAGTCCCAGCCAAGTGAAGATTCAAAAGAGAGGACTGGTGGAAGCGATAACAAAATTAAAACTTTATGTGCCGCACATCATTGTTACAATTGCGCATAAAAAAAAAGTTGGCAGCCATGTTTAATATGAAAAAGAAAAACTACACACAATCATCTTTGGCTTTTGTACTCCTAGGTCGAGGCTCAGACCAACCCTTGACCCTTCTTCAAATGTCAAAAAACCCAGAATCTGGAAGTCTTCCACACACTATTATAGTCTTCCAAAAACATGATCCAGACCCGGTTTTAGATTATTTCCCGATAAACTTTTGTTTTGAAACCCATCTGGATGTCCTAAAGATTAGACCTTCAACAGAACTTTTTGAATCCTTAAACTACCCACCAAACATTTTTAATTTGTATGTTTTATGTTATACTGAGACAGTTTTTGAGCGTCACCCTTATATCATGTTTGGCCAGTCTCAAAATTCTTGAGATAGATCTCACAGAACTCTTTGTATCTGGAGAAACAACCACCCAACATTTTTTGAATCGCATGTTTTAAACAATATACACCGATTTCCAAAATCAAGTGAAATGAGACTCAACCTAATCTCTCTCCTTTGGACTATCCTCAAAATATATAAAGATCCGATAGATCGGAAGATTACCACCAATATTTTTAAATCTTATGGTGATTTTTTAGTTAACGCCAAAAATACTGAGCTCAGACTTTTTGTATATCCCTCCGAAATCCCTTCCAAGTGTGACCTTTCTGTGTCCGACTTAAAAGACCAAACCTGTTTCCGAAATTTTCATCCTGGTCGTAACCACTTAACATTTTTTCATATCTACACTGTGAAAGTGGTTCTCTAAAAATGCTTATCTCAGATTCATTTTGGGGTATTTCTTCCCAAACTTACCCTCTTTCTTTCGACCTTTCTTCCAGATTTCTTCTGAAACACAGAGACCTTTACCAAATATTGAAATCCAGAATAACCACCACAAATTTTTCAATTTATACATCATGTTATGATTTCCAAGATACGGAACCTCAGACCCTAGTTTTGAGTATTTCTCACTCAATTCCCATCCTTCAAAATTCCTAAAATATCAGCCACGACACAAACTTTTTGGAATCTGGAGGTCTTGCCACTCAACATTTTTGATACCGAACTAGAATCATGTTTTTGGATGTTTACCAAAACGCTGTCTTTTGACTTCCGATGTCTCAAAGACCAGAATGTTTACTAAACTTGAATTGTGAATTCTAACACCCAACATTCTATCATACAGATTTCCAAAAATTTGACCTCCAACCCATTCTCTGGGTATTTTTTATTGGTGTAACTTTCAAACTGGTGGGAATAGAATTTCTGTAATGAGAAGTTATTGATGTAACTACTGGGCTCCAGCAGATGGAGGTGCCTCTGGTTCAGAGATGGCTTTACTCTGGAGGGATCACTAGGCTTCGAGAGAGGGGGATGACCATGTGACTGATGAGGTTGTGCTCAGTACCAAAGTTTGTAATCCATACTGTCTGAGTGATAGCATCTGGTCTCGAAAGAAAGTTGTCGTGTTTTCAGTCATCTAATCATCTGACATCTGCAAGGTAGGCGCTTCCATGGAGGGGGTGGCTTCCATGGAGTGTGTGGCATGTAGTCATCTGATGGAATGGCAAATGAAATTTGGCACATACTGAAAACTTATAATTGGCATTTCTTCTGATAAATGTGGATATAACCCAAGTTTTCCTCGGTAAGGAATGGCAGTAGGTGGTATTAGACTTCTCCTGGCTTGGATTACTCTTGCTCCTAGGGATAAAGTCTTTGTGTTTGGTGACATGGGGAACTGTGTCTACAGGGAGGCCCTGCTGCTGATAGCCATAATTACTTTGCCACAAGGAAGTGACGCAGCCGAAACAGAGGCACTTCCTGAACGGTAAGATCAGTGTAGATGGCTCAAGAAGAACGGAGGAGCCTGGGAGTCACCAGACAACCCTAGGGCAGCCAGACAGCTTCCCTCAGTTACTTACACTCTCTCTCTCGGGGACTGGCTTATCTGGAGCAGCAATGTTTTTGTCTACCGGTGTTTTTCCGGTGAACCATGAACCGTAGGTAGGATTCCAAAGATTGGTTGGCTTGTTTCTAGATCCTCGGCCCCTGTAACTCTGCAGGTGGTTCGGATTGAGCAATACGTGCTTTCTCGTGTCCACCTTCTGGAACCTGTCTGGCTCTGCACGAGCCGTGTTTCACAGCGTGGACTTATTGGGGACCTTTCGTACTGTGGGCACAGGAGGTGGGACTTTAGACCGTGTCTGTCTTCCTTCCCGGCTTCTCTGGCTCAACTAAAGCGGCGGGATGACATCTGGATCTTCGGGCGTTAGGGACCCTTTTCCTCCTCCTCAATGATGGGCCCGTATTCCACAGGCAGTGATGGTTTGATGACATCTGGGTCCTGCAAATACAGAAACCCATCAACTAGATTATGGGTAGTAGGGACCAGATCAAATCTACAATCGGTGTTGGTAGAGGAAGGATGACAAGATGAGACGGAACTATAGATGTTGCTACAAGGTAAAACTATAGATTGCATTAGGATAGAGCTGCAGGCTCTGTGTATAACATGGTGCAGGATATGATGCAATGATATGCTACTTTGTTTGTAGATATTGAGCTGCAACTGTGATACTTGGGATCTGCTATGGGGCCGTATGGTGGGAGCTTCAGCTGCTGCTAGAATATGCATAGTTTGGTACCGTAAGGGCTGGGAACTAGGGCTGCACATGCGTACAGTGGAGGCTGCAGCTTGCAGTATGGTGGGAGCTGCAGCGCGTACATGGTAGCACTACCTGTGCTATGGTGGGAGCTGCGCATACGGTATCATGCAATAAGATGCAAATTTGGTACCATAACGGCGGGAGACATAGGACTCAGCATGCGGTACGGTGGGAGCTACAACCTGCATTATGGTAGGGGCTGCTGCATGCGTACAATCGTGGGCTACCTGTGCTAAGTGGGAGCGCAGCCTACGGTATGATGCAATAGAAGATGCATAATTGGGTACCGATGGAGACTTGGTGCTCAGAATGCGGTGGGAGTTGCAGCTTGCGGTACATGCAATAAAAACACATAATTTGGCACTATGTGGGCAGGAGACTTGGACTGCGGTTAGGTGATTAAGTAATGTCATGTATGTACAGAGTGACTAGACCACCAGCAGCAGAATAGGGAGTGCAGCTCTGGAGTATAATACAGGATGTAACTCAATATCAGTACAGGATAAGTAATGTCATGTATGTACACAGTGACTGCACCAGCAGCAGAATAGTGAGTGCAGCTCTGGTCAGTACAGGATAAGTAATGTCATGTATGTACACAGTGACTGCACCATCAGCAGAATAGTGAGTGCAGCTCTGGAGTATAATACAGGATGTAACTCAGGATCAGTACAGGATAAGTAATGT
>WNYA01000339.1:45577-185669 GCA_019512145.1 Engystomops pustulosus | reverse complement strand
CAGAATAGTGAGTGCAGCTTGGAGTTGATACAGGATGTAACCAGGATCAGTACAGGATAGTAATGTCATGTATGTACACAGTGACTGCACCAGCAGCAGAAAGTGAGTGCAGCTCTGGGGTATAATTACAGGATGTAACTCAGGATCAGTACAGGGTAAGTAATGTAATGATGTACACAGTGACTGCACCACCAGTATAATAGTGAGTGCAGCTCTGGGGTATAATACAGGATGTAACTCAGGATCAGTACAGGATAAGGTAATGTCAGTGTACACGTGACTGCACCAGCAGAATAGTGAGTGCAGCTCTGGAGTATAATACAGGATATAACCCAGGATCAGTACAGGATAAGTAATGTCATGTATGTGACACAGTGACTGCACCAGACAGCAGAATAGTGAGTGCACTCTGGGTATAATACAGGATGTAACAGGATTCAGTAAAGGATAAGTAATGTCATGTATGTACACAGTGACTGCACCAGCAGCAGAATAATGAGTGCAGCTCTGGGTATAATACAAGATGTAACTCAGGATCATACAGGATAAGTAATGTCATGTATTACACAGTGACTGCACCAGCAAATAGTGAGTGCAGTCTGGAGTATAAACAGGATATAACTCAGGATCAGTACAGGATAAGTAATGTCATGTATGTACACAGTGACTGCACCGCAGCAGAATAGTGAGTGCAGCTCTGGGGTATAATACAGGATGTAAATCATGATCAGTACAGGATAAGTAATGTCATGTATGTACACAGTGACTGCACCTGCAGCAGCAAGTAGTGAGTGCAGCTCTGGGGTATAATACAGGATGTAACTCAGCATCAGTACAGGATAAGAATGTCATGATGTACACAGTGACTGCACCAGCAGCAGAATAGTGAGTGCTGGCTATTCCAATGTGAGCTGCTGACGGGTGTGGGTGTGTGCTGCTGAGCTCTGCACCACCTGGGAGGAAGATCAATCCACCCAGGCCTGCTCTCTCTCCCCAGGGAGGGAGTGGGTTCACTGGGATGAATCCTGCAGGAAAGTCCCAGGCTCCTGTCTCCCGGACCAGGCCGGCGGGGGGGGCAGGAGAAGCCAGTTACCGGCCAAATCGGAGAGGGGTAAGAAGATCTGCCCGGAGCCAGGACGCAGCGATGTGACCTCGGTGCCACCCCCAAGACCCAGGGAGCCGCAAGGTCTCCGGAACACAGAAGATCAAGCAAAGTGACATAGCCTAAGTGCTCCTCCTGGAAAGCTAGGAGGAGGTACGGGAGACCTTGGCCCTAGCGGGGGTGGCCACTAAGAAGAAGAAGCCTGATCTTCTAACCACCATCAACAGGCTTAAAGCGAGGGTCACCGCTCTTGGGAGAAGCGTCGGCTTACCGTGACAACAGCGGTCCGTTCCGAGAAAAGCTGGAGAACGACATGCGGTTTGAAGAAGAATGGCCAGGATAGCTGAGAAAGCTGAAGGGGCTTGAGATCCAGGCGGATGATGGCGATGATGAGGAGGTGAGGAAGACCTGCCGTGTCCGTCTGGTGGCTGCGCCACAACACCAGCAGTCGCACGACAGGTGCCTGAAGAGCAAGCGCCATTACCATCAGGCTGCGGTCTGCCAACCTGGAGGAGGAAAGTGAGGGCAGGGTCAGGGAGGGGCGCTAATGGCTCAGATACGTCAGCTCGAGTCCCCAGTTCACCTCAGAACTTCTCCTTCGGTTGATGATTGCCAGATGACGACCTAAAGAGAAAGAAGAGAGCCAAGAAGATCAAGGCGTTCAGGAGGTGTATGGTGTTTCGTCGCTCCTGTTCCCTCGGCGGGCAGCAGTGCCAGCTGTCGTGTAGGCCCCGTACCCAGCCAGCACGAATCTGCAGTGGACTCGGTGCCAGGGTGCGGGGAGATTGCAAGCCACGTTCCATCATGGCGCAGAGCACCAGCTTGTTTGTAGTAGCAAGGATGGGCAGGGAAGGCATCGGCCGAAAGGCGGACAGTGAGGGCGATCCGGCAGGTCCTGGTACTGTGCGCTGCCCCTAGTGGGAGGGGGGGGTGGCCCAGTGCCAGGGGCAGTGGCGGTGGCTCCTGTGGCCCTAGTATCGTGGCTGCAACTAGCTCGGTGAGCAGCGGCAGTGTGATGGGGCTATGGGGCTGTAGTGGGCGCCTCCCAAACATCCGTGCAGCCTGAGAGAGAAAGGCGCAGGAAAAGTGTTATTCTGTATTGGTGCATCAAACTCTGAAGGACATGAAAGGGCCAAAAAAAACTGTCTTGAGTCTGTAAGGACAAGAGGCCTCTTACCACAATCGAGCAGCGATGCTCAAATCTAACAAATGCTGGACAAACAGGGGTTAATGCCAATGAGGCAGAGGGCACAAATAAGATCGGGGTTGGAGCTGCCTCTTCTCAGGCTGTATCAGCTAGGGGGTGCTCTACCCCCAGTGTCAGTGACGCCGAGGACAACCCCAGGTCCTCCTGGCCACGCTGGTGTGAGTGATGCAAGGAAGCGAGGCAGTATTGTAACATAGTGTGGTGAATGTGGGGGTGGTGAATGGTGCTGAGGGGGGGGTGATCCTGGTATGAATGCTGGAATCTGCACCCCCAGTGGTGGCCGCTCCCATAAGGAGCTATGCGAGTGTCACCGTGGGGCAAGTGGGGTTAACTCCTTGTCTCCGGCTCTGGGAATAGCGTTTTGCAAACGGCGTCTGGAGGCTCCAAGGAGAGGGGAAAAGTCAATACTGTAGAGGGGAGGCGATGTTGATCTGTCCTTCTGGACAGACAGGCATGGCCTGGCAGCCTCCAAGAGAAAAGGGGGGGAGAGACTGTATGGTCTTTACCCACAACTGGGCCCGGAGCTGCCCGTAGGAATTTGGCGTCTTCGCTGGAGGGGCAGGTGACGCATGCCCACCCAGGTCAAGGGTGGTGGAGGCTCCTCCGGAAGATGAACTCAGGGCTAGTGACATCTTTGCCCTGATAATCCTTATGGTACTCCGGAGTTCGATGCAGCTTTGTTCGGCCGGAGGGCTAGAGTCTTCTGGTCGAATTATGAGCTGGCAAAGAACGAGCCCGCATGGCGAGATTTGCTGTGCAAGCAGTGTCTCGCCAAAACACAGTCAAGAAGGTGACGTTTTGACCCGGAACGAGTCACTTTCTTGCATGGACATCATGACTTGGCTAAGTCGTTATGGTGAGGTTGTACAGGTACCTCAGAAAAAACCGCGATGAATTGGCATTGGTCTGGGAGCCTGGACCTTCATGATGAAGTTGAAGTGTTCGGCGGCACAGTCGCCCACATTCCCTCTCAGCCTTTCTTGGGCGAGACAGAATCCTGATTTTTACCAGGGGCAGCCGAAGGTGTCACAGGTGCGGTGGCCCCCACACACTTTGCGCCAGTGCCAAGTGCAGAAGTGCGCTTTGTGTGGTGGGGCTAGGTCATCTCGCTGCATCCTGTAAGGACATTAGGGTTGTAACGTGTGGTGAGCTCGGTCACCCTTTCAGCCGTTGTCCTCGCTCCTTGCCAATGCGGTTTGGACCCCAGTGGAGGAGAGCCATGAGGTTGCTTCTGCTGGGGAAGGTACCAGCAGAGGTGGAGGAGCTGAGGGGCCTGTGAGAAGAAAGCAAGAATAAATCACCTTCTCAGTGAGGCGGCTTGAAGCCAGACAAAAAGGGAGAGACTGGGGGGAAGCCTCAGGTTGCTGGGGTGACCTTGGTCCTTCCTCAAAGGCTGGTCATGCTACTGAGGCCTGAGGGTGATGAGTTGGATGAGGAGGTCAGAGGAGGAGCGCGAGAAGGGGTGCCATGCCTCCACGTCCTCCCATTATGAAAGATGGAGAGGATACAGGATTTGGCTAGAAATAAGGCAAGCGAGAAAAAGAAAAAAAACGCGGCCGATATAAGGTACCTAAGGAAGGGAAAACTTCCTCCCTTGGTTGAGCTTTCCAACCGGTCCTCACCCTCGATGAGATCGCCTCCTCGGGAAGAGAGGCTGAGGGTGGGTTCTGGCGCGGGGTGGCGGCGGGAGCAGCCTGCAGGGGGCGCCGAGTCTAATCCTCTGGGAAGCTGGGTCCTCAGAGTGGGAGACTGACTCAGAGTCAGGAGACAAGGACGAAGGAGAGGGTGGTCCGGTGGGGTCCTTGGGGGCCAGTAATAATATGGGACACCACAATCTCATTAAAGAGAGTTGCCCCAATCTGAAGGTAAAAGAAGGAAAAGCATCATCTTCAGAGGACAGTAGAGGGAAGGGAAGGCAGTAAGAAAAAAGCCGTTAACTCAATCAATCATGATGGCGGCACCCACTCGTTGACGCTGGCGTCCATTAATGTCGCCAGCATTAAGTCTGATGCGGTAGATTTGCGGGCCTTTGATTTTCTCGGCCGCGTTGAAGCCGAACATTTATTTTGCAGGAGACCAGGCTGCAGATTTGGCGGCCGTGTTTTAAAGCTAAGAGGGAATGGAGACACGGGCCTTTCCTATTGGTCTCTTGCGGCCGAGCCGTATTAGCGGGAGTGGCGGTCTCTTTACCGCACCGGTGAATGCCGACGAGTATTTGAGTTAGAAATGGGGAGGGGGTCTGATCCTGGATGTCCTCATGAAGGGACAAGAACTTGCCTTATTAACATCTAGGTCCCCAGTCCAAGTGGGACAGGAAGTGTCTCTATGAGGATCAAGCCCTACTTTTACTAGTCGGCAGGTGGTCTTGGAGGGGACTCAATGCTGTCACGAATGGGTCCCAGGATAGGGGAAGTTCCAGAGACAAGCTGACTTATGATAGCGTCGCTCTTAATAGCATAGCCAGTTGAGGCTCACCTGGTGGATGTCCACATCCGACACCCCAGGCCACGCGGGGTTCACCTATTATGGGGTAGCTGTAGGTCTAGAATAGACAGGTTTATTTAAAGGAGGAAGCTTTCTTCAGCAGTGTGTCCGTTGTTGAGGTGGAGTTCTCCGACCACTGTCTAATTTTGTTCTCTGAATGTTACAGAGGACCCCCCGGATTGGAAGGGCTACTGGAAGATCATTCGTCTCTCCTGGAAGAAGCGGAGATCAGACAATCCTTTGAGGACTTTCTTCAGAGCCAGGTACCATTGATGGGGCCTTTGTAGCAGTAAGTCAGAGTGGTGGGAGATGCTCAAGAAAAAGGGTGGCGAGATTCTTTCGCCAGCTCTCGAGCCTCACGGAGCCTGGACAGGTACCGCTGTATCAGGGCCTGAGGAGGAAACTCGAGCATCTCGTCTCGACTGGAGGTAGTCGTGAGGACATCTCCAGAGTGAAATCCTTGCAGAAGAGGTGTCAGTATGATAGAAACGCATCTTTGGTTTGTGAGGGATTACGGGAAATACCGCTCGCCCGACCCTTACAGAAACTGCAAGAGATGTCAGTGAATGGTAAAGTTGTCACGGGACTGGTTGACAGTACGGGATCCCTGAAAGGTCCAGATCAGGAAAGTCTGGAGGTCGTCAGATCCTTTTCACACCCTCTTGGGCAGGAAGGATCTAGATCGCGAGTGTGATGTCGGCTTTCGCTGGTGAAACTGTCCTGAGCCAGGAGTAGACCCCTCTCTTGATGTTTGACAGAGATGATCAGTGAAGAGGAGTCAGCTGGGCGATTGAAGGGCTCGCCTAAGAATCGCCAGTCCGATGGTTAACATCTGAGTTTTATAAGACCTTTAGGACGCCTTGGTTCCCCTCTTGATGAGGTATTCAATGAGTGTCTTTCCTGGGCGCGCTGCCGAAGTCAATGAGGAGGTCTGCCCTGATCATTCTGTCAAAGGTAAGGACCGATCTGTATGAGAACTGGCGTCCCATAGCGCTTCTCAATACGGAGACAGAAAGGTTTTAGCAAAGGTGCTGTTAATCGGCTGGTGCAGTTTGCGTTTGGCCCGGCTCCTTTCAGGGACCCAGCACTGCTCTGTTCCAGGCCGCAGTACATTAGTGCTGTGCTTTGTGTCGGGAGGCAGTGGAGCAGGGCAGGGCTGGTAACTGGAAGGGGTACTTGCTGTCCTTGGATCAGGAAAAGCGGTGATGGGTTGACCACAGTACCTCTGTCTGCCTCTGAGGTATGGCCTGCCGGGGGAGTTTGTCAATTGGCATAAGGTTTTGTGGCAGGGGCAGAGAGTTTCCGTTGTGAAGGTTGGATTGGCCGCTCTTTTGAGGGTCGGGTCTGGTGTTCGCCAGGGTTGTCCTCGAGGCCCTTTTATACGTGTTCGCGATTGACCCATTCCTTAGGAGGGTTGATCGTGGGCCGTTGGTGGGAGTCGGGATGGAACAGGCGGCACGGAAAGCCACTTAAGGGTGGTAGCGTATGCCGATGATGTCACCGTTTTTGTGTCCTCGAGAGGGGAGGGCGCAATGGGTGATGTCAGAGGTTGACCGCTACTCAGAGGCTTCGAGGTCCAAGATCAACCGGGATAAGTGGAGAGTCTCTGGCTGGGAGAGGGGGATCCAGCTTTGATCTCCCGGACACTCTTCCAGGGCCCCAGACTTGCCAAAGTTCTCGGCATCGATTTTGGCCAGGGGGATTACCCCATGCAAAAACTGGGGATGGCAGGGCTAAGATCGCCGCCCAGAAGGTGGACCAGTGGAAGGGTTGGTCTTGACCCTCAGGGAAGGTTAATCTGATCAAAACCTACCTGCTCCCATTGCTGATATATCTGGGGCAGTGTGTGCATGTTGCCAGAACCCTCTGGACTCGGGTTCTACAGTCTGTTCTTCCAGCTGTTATGGGGGAAAGGCTGAACCTAATCAAGAGGGAGGTTACTTACCGCACGAGGAGACAAGGAGGGTTGTGTATGGTCAACCCTATGGTGGTTCCTAGTGAATACCTTTCTTAAGATCAATGTAGCAAACCTCTGGAAAGAGAGGGTCCTCCGTGGGTATACTCCTGTAGGGGATGTGTTTCGGCCTTTCTTCCAGGAATGGGAGACAGGAGGGCGAGTGAGGATTCCGCACACCGCATGGGCATCTTCCGGCTTACGCTACCCCGGTTCTGAAGTGATTCGCCGGTGGGGTCGGGAATGTGGGGATCAGGACCATGTCGAGGAAACTCCTTGACAAAAGGGTTTCTGTTGACCCATTTCCAGAAGCCTCTGGCCCTCCGGGATTGCCCAAGTCGGGATCTGGGGGGGGTTTAGGTCTGTTGAATTCCATCAGATACCCTTGAAGTTTTGGGACTTGACTTGGCGCTGCTTCCATGGAAAGCTGTGTGGAGGGACAATCTGAAGTGTAGGAGCTCTGAGGAAAGGGGTTGTCCCCGGGGAGGAGTGCGGGGTGGCCTGCTGGAGAGCATGGACCACTTCTGCTTCAGTGCCCTTTAACACAGAGGTGGCAAAACCGGTGGGCGCTTCCATCCTGGCCCGGGTTGGCCGGTCTCTCCTATGCGGAGTGGGCCTATGGAGCATTCAGAGGCCTGGGTGCCCGGGACCGCTGCACGTTATCTAGTTAGCTAGTGGTCAGGTACCACACGTGGAAGCCACGGTGTTTAGTATAGACGCAGGTAAAATCCTCCCGGTGGATGAGGTGGTTAGGAAAATTCTGGGTGACCTGGTGAAGGTGCGCTTCTGGAGTATGAGAGGTGGGCACGGGGAGGGCCCTCTCTCCTTTGGAGGGGGTTCTCCCTTAGTGTCCCTTAGCCTGTCATCTCCGCTCCTGGTGTGGGCTGAAGCTGACACTGTAGATTTTTGTTTTGTGTCCTGAGGTTATAGTGATGTTGGGCTTGCAGGCGCCGAACCTGGCTTTATGTGGTTGGTTTGTTATAGTTGATATGTTAATGTGTTTGTATTTTGTGTACAGTGTGTATTTATTTAGTTATAGTTAATGTGTATATAGCTTGGTTGGTTTTGGGTGTTGGTGTTAGGGTGTTAGGTTGGGAGGGGGGGGGTGGACGGGACTTGGACTGTACGATCTGGGCACTGGTCGGGACTATATAGCGCGAACTTTGGACGTTAGGCCAGTGTCTGGGTGGGAGGGTGTGATGGGCGTGGGATTTAGTTAGTTATATTAATGTTTTTATTTCCTTGGTCTTTTTTTTGCTTGTATTCTTTAGTTATTATGAAAAAAAAAAAAAAAATTATAAAAATTTATATATATAAAAAAAAAAAAATTAGGTGGTGGGATGGGTGAAGGTTTGTTTTATAATGCTGATTGTGTGGTGTGTGTGGCTGGGCAGGAGATTTTCGTAAGTCTCTTTTAGTTTGTATTATTGTTTTGTTATTATTATTATTGTTTTGTTTGCCAGAAGTTATGGCTTGATTTTGTTATTGTTGTAATGTTTTCATTTTTTATATAAATAAAAGATTTACAGGATGTAACATCAGGATCGTACAGGATAAGTAATGTCATGTATGTAACATGACTGCACCAGCAGAATAGTGAGTGCAGCTCTGGAGTATAATACACAATGTAACTCAGGATCAGTACAGGATAAGTAATGTCATGTATGTACACAGTGACTGCACCAGCAGCAGAATAGTGAGTGCAGCTCTGGGGTAAATACAGGATGAACTCAGGATCAGATACAGGATAAGTAATGTCATGTATGTGCACAGCTAATTGCACCAGCAGGCAGAATAATGAGTGCAGCTCTGGAGTATAATACACAATGTAACTCGGATCAGACAGGATAAGTAATGTCATGTATGTACACAGTGACTGCCACCAGCAGCAGAATATGAGTGCAGCTCTGGAGTATAATACAAGATGTAACTCAGGATCGTACAGATAAGTAATGTCATGTATGTCACAAGTGACTGCACAGCAGCAGAATAGTGAGTACAACTCTGGGGTATAATACAGGATTGTAACTCAGGATCAGTACGGATAAGTAAGTCATGTATTGTACACAGTGACTGCACCAGCAGCAGAATGTGAGTGCAGCTCTGGGGTATAATACAGGATGTACTCAGGATCAGTACAGGATAAGTAATGTCATGTATGTACACAGGACTGCACCAGCAGCAGAATCAATGAGTGCAGCTCTGGAGTATTACCAGATGTAACTCAGGATCAGTAAGGAAAGTAATGTCATGTATGTACACAGTGACTGCCACCCGCAGCAGAATAGTGAGTGCAGCTCGCAGTATAATACAGGATGTAAATCAGGTCAGTACAGGATAAGTAATTTCATGTATGTGCAATACCCCACTGGGGCCTAGCCTTTTCTTGGGGCGGAGGCAGCCAGGGCACGAATACCGGAGTGGCGGCGGTTGGGCCTAGGGCGCACTGATGTCACGGTGCTTGGTATGGGGACGGGAGGGCTGCCCTACAGCTGGCAGGTCTCTAGCAGAGGGTGTGCAAGAAGATATGGAGCGAGAGACTGATGTACTGGTTCTCCCTGGGGCAACCCCTGAGTGTCTGTAATATATGTCCCTGAGTAATGGATGGGGAGGCCGTGGTAGTGACAGCCGTATCCAGGGATCAGACTGAGGCAAACGTTGTGCAAATTAACTCACGGTTCTTTATCAACAGGTAGCAGGCACAAGAGCCTCATAACAGACTATCTGGTATGGAGTACTCATGGAGATGGGTCCTCAGGAATAGTGCAGCAGCCTGGTAGTAGATGCAGGCTGGGATGGAGCTGTGTATAATTGTGGTCTTTTTAACAACATTACAAACCTTTAGTATGGCCACGGCACCTAATGGTTACATTAACTACTTGCAAAAGATTGTGATATGTAGTGGCGTATAATCATATATGATCTTTGTCAATAATTATTTTGAACTAAGTAATGCGTTATCATTTGGTTATCAATACAAATAACCTTCAATATTTAATTTCTCACAGTTTTTACCACAGTTGGCACTTTCACTTCCTCACTCCCTCTCCCTCACTTACCTCACTGCACTGTCCCTCACTTCCTACTCACCATTATAAGGTTAAGTTGTATAAATCCAATAGCGCATGTGCATGCAGGACATGCATCACATTCGCCTTATATTTGATAAAGTAACCTTGTGTATTTCAATTAATTATGATATCTCAATTTTCATTATCACTTTTAAGCCAATGTTCGCAAATGATATGTTTTATACAATCCAAAGAATATGACTCTTGATAGATATGACAATAGTTTATTTGTTAATTCTGTACTAGGTAATTATGTAACTGCGCAATTCTGTACCCTCTTTTTTTGGTTTTTAGCCAGTATTATGTCAAACTATTTGTAAGAGGCTGATTTAATGTACATATCACTTCTTTTATGATTATAATTTTAGATAATCTAATCATGTTGTAAACATCTATCCATTTATTCACTACTTACTTGCTAGGTAATATTTATTAAGTTTTAGTCCCGATGGTATCCACTGTAACCACTTATTAGTTATGCATCTACACATCGTTCTGATGTCCATAGTGTTTTGCTGCATTTATTCTTTTGATCAATACGCCGTGCCGCAGGCCTGGTGAGGCGCCCATATACGACAAGTGTCGTCCATGGCAACCTGTGGCGCATGCGCCGTAGTATCGCGAACGCCAATGTTAGGCGCAAGCGCACTTCATCTCTTCCTGCCATTACGTATGTACAGCTATCTCCACCCCTAACACAATGCTCTGATAGGTTTGAACTTGAATAAAACAGCCACCTATGACCCTTATGGCGCCACCCCCAGAGAAGGCTTGATAAGCGAAACGCGCGTCGGGGCCAGGAACTATCTGGGTCACCTAACTTTGATTTCCACATGGTAAGCACTTATTCCATATACACTTAATGAGACATTTTTCAGGCAATGAATATGACCTGTTGTGTTACATAAATGTGCAATATTATATGTGATCTCCAGATATAGTCCCTTTGGGTATCCCCATCCACCGCTGTAATCAACATTTTTCAACATGTTTTTGTTTATGCTTTTAACCAAATCAATAAATTCATTAATTTTATATTCAGTCTAGTCGTGTATAATTTGGCCTGACTCCTCAGGGAGAACAATTGGCAATATGTAATCAGATTTGAGCCGAATTGGTGTGTACATTATGGGGTGCTCACGGTTGTCCGTGTGTTTTGGATGCCACTTGGGCATATACAAAGGGACGTTTTATTACCCCAGCATAGTAGTCTCCACCATAAGTGCAAAGTTGTGAGAAGCTGCAGCTCTGAATTTGGTCTCGGACTCTGGTCCGGGATGGGTAAGTGGTCAGTACTGCCTCTCTCTCGTTCCACTTCTCTCTCTGTAGACAGACCTTGTGGTAACCCATGTGCTCTCCAGAGAGACTGGTCGTAGACGAGGCCTGTGCTCCACGCTGCATAGGGGTTTTTATGCTGGTGGTAGACACCTCTCCAATCACACTCCAATGTACATCAGCCAACTGATTGGTTGATAACTTACAACATTTAACTGTCAGGCAGGATCTACAGCTCGTATATACATAATAACCAGGTCTAGAACTTTCAGAAGGTTCATAACTCCCTCCGTCAGCTCCTAACCTGGAAAGGGCGCTGTTCGCAACTACAGCCTGCCTATGTATTGGCAGTGGTGTTGCATATGTACACAGTGACTGCGCATTTCAGGAGTTAATACAGGATGTAACTGTTAATGGGGCACTTTATTACGCATCCGCTGAAGTTCGCAGAAAGTGCATTGTCCGTGTAATGCCATCTGCCGCGATTCACTAAGATCGTCGCCCGAATCCTGCATGTGTCGCTTCCCGCTCAGGTCCGACGGAGTTCACCTTCTTCTTCCTGGTGATGTAAGTGCATTGTCACAATTTGAAAGTTTAAATCCGCACTCAGTCCGAATCAGTCGGAATCGTCCAACGGCCCGTCCCCCGATTTCGTGGCTATGAGCACCACAATCAATCGCGTGCGACACAATCCCAGCGCAGACCCTGTTAAAACCTGTCAAAGGCGCCAATCCCAAGAAAAACAAAGTCCGCCGAAAGTGCGATCCCGCGCCCTAGTAAAATAAGCCCCAGTGAGTGCAGCTCTGTAGTATAATACAGGATGTACACATGGGGGCCATTTACTAAGGGCCCGAATGGTTTTTCCGTCAGGTTACCACAATTTTTACCGATTTGCGCAGTTTTCCCTGAATGCCCCAGGGTTGGCGCACGCAATCGGATTGTGGCGCTCGGCGCCGGCATGCACATACGGAAAATCTGGGGGGGGGGGTTGGGGTCGTGCCATCGGCAAAACCCGGCGGATTCAGAAAAACCGCCGAAGTGTCGCTTGACATGCGCTTACCTGCACCCCGCCTGGCTTGGTGAACTCCGACGGATTTCAGCGCAGCAGACGGACACCTGGTGACATGGGCGACTACCTTAGGAATCGCCGGAAAAACACGAATCTCCACAGAGAACGCGCCGCTGCGATCACGAATGGACCGGTGGTAAGTAATCTGCCCCAGCGACTCGGCTTTTGGATAATATATGACCTGGTCTTGAGGGTCTCTCCAGGTTATAAATCTTCAGAGAAAACATAAAGCTTCATCCCCTGCTGTAGTGGAGCGGTCTGTGTATAATAAATTCTGTGGATCAGGGGCGGTTGGATTTGTTTGTGGAATTAAAACCCAGTATGGTGAATTAATGAATCCGTGTGTTCTCTGGCCTCCTTGTGCCGCTATGTTTGGCGGGAGTCGCGCGGCGGTTTGGGGCGGTTGTTTTTGTTGTAGTGGAAAGTAATTTATTTTAGAAATCTATAGCGTTTTTTCCAGTATCTTCCACCTAATCCGGAGGAAGCAATGGATTTACAGCGTGAAGTGCACTATTAAAGTGCAGTAAAGGTTCAGGGGATGTTGGCGATAAGATACACATCGCTCTCTACGACTTCTGTCGGAATATTTCACTTTCTTGTAGATTCCAATTAGTGTTTAATTTCCCTTAATAGCCGCCGTCTTTATGAATGTTGTTCATTGTCCATTGATCGCATTGTGCCGCACGAGAAGTAATGGCCCCCGGATTGTGGTACAATACAATAATTAAGGTATCCGCTCTTTATCTGTCCTAAGAAATAATGTTATGTAACATTCCAGTCTGGGAATTCCATTATATACCCACTACCCATGAAAATCAATGGCGATTGCTGAGATTTCTTCTCACAGACCTGTCACTAACAGTGGAAGATTCTTACACTGCATTACAGAGCCCAAGATAAGGAAATATTCATCCTGTATTATACTCCAGACTGTACCAGCAGAATAGTGAGTGCAGCTCTGGTGTATAATACAAGATGTAACTCAGGATCAGTACAGGATAAGTAATGTCATGTATGTACACAGTGACTGCACCAGCAGCAGAATAATGAGTTGGCTCTATAGGGGAAATAGAGGCACATCAGGGCTCTATCGGGGAAATAGAGGCACATCAGGGCTCTATCGGGGAAATGGAGGCACACCAGGGCTCTATAGGAGAAATAGAGGTACATCTGGGCTCTATAGGGAAATTGGGGTTACATCAGTGTTCTATAGGGGATATAGAGGTACATCTGGGCTCTATAGGGGAAATGGAGGCACATCAGGTTTTTATAGGGGGAATAGAGAAACCTTGTTGCACCATGGTGTAAGGCAAGCACAGCAGGTCCTCAATAGGCTGAATGGAGGCACCGTGGGCTCTATAGGGGAGGTGGACGTGCATCAGGGCTCTATAGGGGAAAAGGAGGCACATCTAGGTCTATAGAGAGGGAATGGAGGCACAGCAGGTGCTTCCAGGGGGACTGGAAGCACCTATTGGGGTAGGAAAGCACAACAGGGCCTCAATAGAGTGAATGGAGGCACCAAGGGCTCTATAGGGGAGGTGGGTCATATTGGGGCTCTATAGGGGGAATAAAGCCACATAAGGCCGGTTCTGTTACTGTAAGAGATGCGATCTGTAGAATGTCTTCCTCAGGAGCTGGTTCTTAATGGAAGAGATGGGACCTGTAGAATAGTCTCTCAGAGCTGGTTATGGACGTAAGAGATGTGGATCTAGAATAGTCTCCTCAGGAGTGGTTCTTATGTAAGAGGATGGGATCTGTCGAATAGTCTCCTCAGGAGTATGGTTCGTACTGTAAGAGATGTGGGATTGTAGAATAGTCTTCAGGAGAGGTCTGTACGGGAAAAAGCTATGGATCGTAGATGGTTCCTCAGGTGCTGGTTCTGCAAGTAGAGATGTGGGATCTGTAGAATAGTCTCATCAGGTGCGTGGTTCTGTATATACGAGAGTGGATTCTGTAGATAGAATAGTTCTCAGGAGCTCGGTCTGTATGTAAAGAGATGTGGATATATAAATAGTCTCTCAGGAGCTGGTTCTGTACTGTAAGAGATGTGGATAGTAGAATAGTCTCCTCAGGGAGCTGGTTCTGTATGTAAGAGATGTGGATCTGTAGAATCGTCTCCTTAGGAGGTGCGTTCTGTACTGTAGAGATGTGGATCTGTAGTATAGTATCCTTCAGGAGCTGGTTCTGTACTGTAAGAGATGTGAATCTGTAGCATAGTCGCTTCAGGAGCTGGTCTGTAACGTAAGAGATGTGGATTGTAGAATAGTAGCCTCAGGAGCTGGTTTTTTTTTTTTTTTTTTGTTTTTTGTACTGTAGGAGATGCGGATCTGTTAGAATAGTCTCATCAGGAGATGGTTCTGTACTGTAAGAGTATTGTGGATCTGTAGAATGTCTCCTCAGGAGATGGGTCTTTTTGTACTGTCGAGATGTGGATCATGTAGAATAGTCTCCTCAGGAAGTGGTTCTGTAGTAGAGAGTGGATTGTTAGGAATAGTCCAGGAGCTGGTTCTGTACTGTAAGGAGATGTGGATATGTAGGAATAGTCTCCTCAGGAGCTGGTTTCGTACTGTAAGAGAAGGGATCGCAGAATGTCTCCTCAGGAGTGGTTTGTACTGTAAGAGCTGTGGATCTGTTAAAAATAGTCACTCAGGTGCGGGGTTCTGTACTGTAAGCGATGTGGATATGTAGATTAGTGCTCAGGAGCGGGTATGTACGGTAAGAGATGTGGATATATAGAATAGTCTCACAGGCGCTGGTTCTGTAATGTAAGAGATGTGGAGATGTAGAAAAGTCTCCCTCTGGAGCGTTAGGTACGGTAAGAGATGGGATCTATTAGAATAGTTCCTCAGAGTGGTTCTGTATGTAAGAGATGTGGATCTGTAGAATAGTCTCCTCAGGGCTGGTTCTTGCTTGACGAGATGTGGATGTAGAATAGTTCCGTCAGAGGTGGTTCTGTACTGTAGAGATGTGGATTGTTAGAATAGTCTCCTCAGGAGCTGGTTCTGTACTGTAAAGAGATATGGATCTGTAGATCGTCGCCTCAGGAGATGTTCTGTACCTGTAAGAGATGTGGATAGGAGGAATAGTCTCCTCAGGAGGGTCTGTATGTAAGAGATGTGGATCTGTAGCATAGTCTCTGCAGGAGGAGCTGGTTCGTACTGGAAGAATGTGGACTGTAGAATAGTCTCCTCAGGAGTGGTTCTGTACTGTGAGAGATGTGGATCTGGAAATAGTCTGCCTCAGGAAGCTGGTCTGTACTGTAGAGATGTGGATCTGAGATAGTTCCTAAGAGCGGTTCTGTAACTGTACGAGCTGTTATGGTCGAATGTTATCGCAGGAGCTGGTTCTGTACTGTAAGAGATGGGTCTGTAGAATAGTTTCCTTGAGGCTGGTTTCTGTTACGTAAGAGATGTGGATCGTAGAATGTCTCCTCAGGAGCTGGTTTCTTTACTGTAAGAGATGTTGGATCTGTAGAATAGTCTACTCAGGAAGCTGGTTCTGTATGTAAGAGATGTGGATCTGTCGAATAGTCTCCTCACGGAGCTGGTTTGTACGTTGAAGAGATGTGGATCGTAGAATAGTCTCCTCAGGTGTGGTCTGTACTGTTAGATATGTGGTTCTGTAAATAGTCTCATAAGGAGCTGGTTCTGTACTGTAAGAGATGTGGATCTGTAGATAGTTCCTCAGGAGCTGGTGCTGTACTGTAAGAGATGTGGATCGTAGAATAGTCTCTCAGGAGCTGGTTCTGTACTGTTAAGAGATGTGGATCGTAGAATAGTCTCCTCAGGAGCTGGTCTGTACTGAGAGATGTGGATCCTGTTAGAATAGTTCTCCTCAGAGCTGGTTATGCTACCTGTATAAGACTGTGGACTGCTAGAATAGTTCATCAGGAGCTGGTTCTGTAATATAAGAGGATGTGGATCTGTAGAATAGTCTCCTCTGGGTGGGTCTGTACTGGAAGAGATGTGGATCGATAGGAATAGTCTCTCAGGAGCGGTTCTGTACTGTAAGAGATGTGGGTCTTGTAGAATAGTCTCCTCAGGTGCGGTTCTGTACGTAAGAGATGTGCGATCGTAGAATCGTCTCCTGCAGGTGCTGCTTATGATTACTGTAGAGTGTGATGTCTGTAGAATAGTCTCATTAGGAGCTGGTTCTGTACTTAAGCGATGGGAGCTGGTTAGAATAGTCTCCTCAGGGAGTGGTTTTGTACTGGAAGAGATGTGGATCTTGTTTAGAATAGTCTCTCAGGAGCTGTTCTTACCTGAGGAGAGTGGATCGTAGAATAGTCCCTCAGGAGGAGCGGTTCTGGTCTGTAAGAGATGTGGATCGGTAGATAGTCTCACCAGGCAGCTGGTTTGTTACTTGAGAGATTGGATTGTAGAATAGTACTCCTCAGGAGCTGGTTCTGTACTGAGGAGAGGTGGATCGTAGAAGAGTCTATCAGGAGCTGGTTAATTACTGTAAGAGATGTGGATCTGTAGAATAGTTCTCCAAGGAGCGGTTCTGTACTGGTTGGAGATGTGGATCTGTAGATTAGAATAGCCTCAGGAAGTGTTCTGTGCTGTAAGAGGATTGGATCTGTAGACTAGAATAGGTTCCTCAGGAGCTGTTTCTGTACTGTAAGAGATGTGATATGTAGAATAGTCTCCTCAGGAGCTGGTTCTGTTACTGCTAAGAGATGTGGATCTGTAGAATAGTCTCATCAGGAGCTGGGTTCTGTACTTGTAAGAGATGTGGATCGTAGACTAGTCTCATCAGGAGATGGTTCTGTACTGTGTAAGAGAAGGTGGAAAATTTTCTGTAGAATAGTCTCCTCAGAGATGGTTCTGTACTGTAAGAGCTGTGGATGTGGAATAGTCTCCTCAGGGAGTGGTTCGGTACTGGTAAGAGATGCGGATCTGTAGGATCGGTCCTCTGGAGCTGGTTCTGTAAATGTACGAGATGTGGATCTATAGAATGTCTCCTCAGGAGCGGGTTTCTGTACTGTAAGAGCTGTGGACTGTTAGAATAGTCTCCTCGAGGATGGTCTGTACTGTAAGAGATGTGGATCGTAGAATAGTCTCCTCAGAGATGGTTGTTCTGTAAGAGATGTGGATCTGTAGAATAGTCTCCTTCAGTGTGGGTCTGTTCGTAAGAGGCTGGATCCTGCTAGAATAGTCGTACTCAGGTGCTGGTCTGTTATCTGTAAGAGATGTGGATCTGAGAATAGTCTCTCAGGAGCATGGTTCTGGACTGTAAGCGATGTGGATCTGTAGAATTAGTTCCTCAGGAGGTGGTTCTGTACTGTAAGAGATGTGGATCTGTAGAATAGTTCCTCAGGAGCTGGTTCTGTACTGTGAGAGATGTGGATATGTAGAATAGTTCCTCAGGAGATGGTTCTGTACTGTGAGAGATGGGGATCTGTAGAATTAGTCTCCGAAGGAGGTGGTTCTGTACTGTAAGAGATGGGATCTGTAGAATAGTCTCTCTGGAGCTGGTCTGTACTGTACGAGATGTGGATCTATAGAAAGTCTCCTAGGAGCCGGGTTCTGTACTGTAAGAGGATCGTGATCTGTAGAATAGTCTCCTCTACAGGTGCTGGTTCTGTAATGTAAGAGATGGGATTCTGTAGAATAGTCTCACAGGAGGTGTTCTGTACTTTACGAGATGTGGATCTATAGATAGTTCCTCCGGAGCTTGTTCTTACTGTAAGAGAGGTGGATATGTAGAATAGTCTCCTCAGTGACTGGTTATGTACTGTAAGAGATTGTTGGATCGTAGCGAGTTCCTCAGATGTGGTTCGGTACTGTAAGAGATGTGGATCTGTAAAATAGTCTCATCAGGACTGGTTTCGGTTACAGTAAGAGATGTGCGATCTGTAGAAAAGACTACCTCAGGAGCTGGTCTGTACTGTAAGAGATGATGGAGCGTAGGAAAGTCTCTTCAGGAGCTGGGTTCTGTACTGTAAGAGTGTGATCTTGTAGAATAGTCTCCTCAGAGGCTGGTTCTGTAATGTAAAGATTGTGATTCTCTAGAATCGTCTCCTCAGGAGCTGGTTTCTGTACTGTAGAGATGTTTGGTTCTGTAGAACGTCTCTCAGGAGGCTGGTTCTGTCTGTAAGAGATGTGGATCGTAGCATAGTATCTCAGGAATGGTGCTGTACTGAAAGAGATGTGGCTCTGTAGGAAAGTGTCTCCTCAGGAGCGGGTTTCTGTGTGTGCTGTAAGAGATGTGGATATGTAGAAAAGACTCCTCAGGAGATGGTTATGTACTTAAGAGATGTGTCTGTAGAATAGTATCCTCAGGAGATGGTTCGTACTGTAAGAGAGGTGGAATGTTAGAATAGTTCCCAGTGATGGTTCTGCACGTAAGAGCGTGGGATCTGTCGAATAGTCTCCTCAGGTGCTGGTTCTGTACGTACGATATGTGGATCTGCGATAGTATTCCTCAGGAGCTGGTTCTGTACTGTAAGAGATGTGGATCTGTAGGATAGTCTCATCAGGAGCTGGTCTGACTGTAGGGATGGGATATGTAGAATAGTCCCTCAGGAGCTGGTTTCGGTACTGTAAGAGATGTGGATCTGTAGAATAGTTCCTAAGGAGGCTGGTTTCTGTTACTGTAAGAGAGTGGATTGTAGCAATAGTTCCTCAGGAGATGGTCTGTACTGTAAGAGAAGGGGATCTGTTTAGAATAGTCTCTCAGGAGCTGGTTCTGACTGTAAGCGATGTGGTATATAGAATAGTTCATCAGGGATGGTTCTGTATGTAAGAGATGTGGATCTGTAGAATAGTCCTAGGAGCTGGTTCTGTCTGTAAGAGATGGGATCTGTAAAATGTCTCCTCAAGGTCGTTCTGGACGGTAAGGAGATATGATTCTGTAGATCGAATAGTCTCCTCAGGAGCGGTCTGATTACTTGTAGAGATTTTTTTTTTTTTTTTTGTGATTTTAGGCATAGTCTCCTCAGGGAGAGGTTCTGTACTGTAAGAGATGTGGATCGTAGAATAGTCTCTCAGGAGCTGGTTGACTTGTGAGAGGATGTGGCTCTGTAGAATAGTCTCCTAAGTGCTGGTTCTGTACTGTAAGAGAGGTGGAATGTAGAATAGTCTCCTCAGGAGCTGGTTCTGTACTGTAAGAGATGTGGATCGTAGAATAGTCTCTCAGGAGTGGTTCTGTTCTGTACGAGGATGTGGATTGTGAAGTAGTCTCTCAGGTGCTGGTTCTGTACGTAAGGAGATGGGTATCTGTAGACATAGTCTACTCAGGGGGGTGCTGGTCGTACTGTAAGATATGTGGTTCTGTAGATAGTCTCCTCAGAGCTGGTTATGTTACTGTAAGAGATGTGGATCTGTAGAATAGTCTCTCAGGAGTGTCTTACTCGTAGAGATGTGGATCTGGAGAATAGTCTCCTCAGGCGCTGGTTCTTTACTGTGGAGATGTGGATCGTAGATAGAATAGTCTCCTCAGGAGCTGGTTTCTGTAGGCGAGATGTGGATACTGTAGAATAGTCTCCTCGGAGGCCCAAATTCCCATAACTCACCATTCCCCCCCTCCCCTATAGCAGCCCTACCCCTCTTCATCTCTTACTGTTCTTTCCCCTGCCTGCCCCTTCACCCTCCTTTCCTCTTCTAACCGCGAGCCCCGTAACATCATGCCTCCAATGCCCCATTGCCGGTCTCCTCAGTAGACTGTCGGCCCTTCTGCTTGAGCTGGCTTTACTGCACTAACACTTGGTTATATCCACTTCCGCACCTGAACAAAGTCAACGGCAACCAACCAGGGTGATCCTACCGCCCTACCGCGCACACCTATCCAGAACACCGAGGCTACCCACCCCTTCGTCCCTAACGACCACCCATGCAGACACTCTCTTACCCAACCCTCACCGACCATGCAGCCAGTCCTTTCTACGATCACTTACTGACCCGCGATTTCGCCGCAAAATCCGGCTCCCGGGACTGGTACATCTGTGGTGTAACCTCCTCTGCTCGTATGCCTTTCTGTGCCTCAAAGCTAAACTTACGACATTACGTGCACCCATCCCCTTCCAACAGGACCCTATCCCGCCCATTAGACGCTTTTCCCTATCCGTCCGGAGCCCAAGGTACCGATGCCCTACCGGAGTAGAAATTGAGCTCTTTCAGACAACCGAACCTACCGTAATGGCACTTACCCCTCCTCTCTCACTTTCTTTTCCTCGATTTCCCCAGTTCATCAGAACCATGGGTACATCCCCTGTTCCAAAAGCGTCATCCAGCCTTATCGCATATGAGTGTTGTTGCCCACGCACGTCCGGCTCATATTCTTGTAGAATGTACGGCTCACGAAATGAAATCTGCCCCTAGTCCGGCCCCGTAGGTTATACTTCATATATTATCTACTTGCTTCCTCCTGCGACCCCCCCTCGGGAACCTTGACCGGATTACTAAAGCAATACCTGGTCATTACAAAACAATAGCACATCAAGGGCAAGAACATGATGGCGAACACTCCTAGATCGCTAAGGTGCCCGCGCAAGCAAAATCCTCAATGGAGAACAGAAAGCAGTACTTATCAATTATACATAGTACAAATGACACCACCGACTACTTCAACCCGACACAACAGCACATGTCACTCCTTGATTTATAATAATCTAATCTACTTATCCTCCCGTCGCTAGACGTCTCTTGAATTATCAACCATCAACTGCGATATCAAAGTCATAACACAAACCTTCCCCGCGTCGACTATCCAAAAGTTGTAACAATTGTGATAAAAGTGAACGCCACCTTTTGCAAATCACAATCTGTATGGCCCTTACTACCCTGAATACCGTATCAATCCCCCATATTTAATTCAGGTGCTGGTGCGTTACTGTTAAAGAGATGTGGATATGTAGAATAGTCTCCTCAGGAGCTTGTTCTGTACTGTAAGAGATGTGGATAGGTGGGAATGTATCCACTAACGGTGACTGCGTGGTTCTGTACTGTAGAGATGTGGATCTGTAGAATCGTCCCTCAGAGTGATGTTCTGTACTGTAAGAGATGTGGATCTGTAGAATAGGCTCCTCAGGAGATGGGTCTGTACAGTAAGAGAGTGTGGATCGGTAGAAATAGACTCCTCAGGAGCTGGTTAGGTTACTGTACGAGATGTGGATCTGTAGAATAGTCTCTTAGGAGCGGTCTGTACTGTAAGAGATGTGGTGTGGATATGTAGATAGGAAGAGTCTCCTCAGATGCTGGTTCTGAGTACTGTAAAGAGATGTGATTCGTCCTGTGATGGCTGTAGAATAGTCTCTCAGGAGCGAGGTTCTGTACGATAGAGTTGTGGTTCTGTGAGCATAGTCGCTCAGGGGGTTAGTACGTAAAGAGATGATGGATTCTGTAGAAGAGTCTCCTCGGAACTGGTCTGTATGAAAGGGAGATGTGGATCTGTAGAAAAGTCATCCTCAGGAGCTGGTTATGTGCTGTAAGAGGATGTGTGGATCTGTAAAAATATGGTTCTGGGTACTGTAAGAGATGTGGTTCTGTAGAATCGATTCCTCAGGAGATGGTTCTGTACTGTAAGAGATGTGGATCTTGTAGCATAGTCTCATCAGGAGCTGGTTTTCGGTACTGTAGGGAGATGTGGATCTGTAGAATAGTATTCCTCAGGTGCTGGTTAATGCACTGTCAGAGATGTGGATCTGTGAATAGTCTCTCAGGTGGGTTCTGTACTGTAAGATATGTGGACTGTTAGATTAGTCCTCAGAGCCTGGTTCTGTACTGTGTAAGAAGAAAGAGATGTGGCTCTGTAGATAGTCTCCTCAGGAGTGGATTCTGTTACTGTAGGAGATGTGGATCTGTAGCCTAGTCTCCTCAGGAGATGGTTTGTACGGTAAGAGATGTGATCTGTAGATCGTCCCCTAAGGAGCTGGTTCTGTACTGTAAGAGATGTGGATCTGTAGGAATTAGTCTATATCAGGAGTGGTTCGTGACTGTAAGGAGAAGTGGATCTGTAGAATAGTCTACTCAGGAGCTGGTTCTGTATGTACGAGAGTGAGATCATAGAAGAGTTCATCAGGAGTGGTTCTGTAAGGTTAAGAGATGTGGATCTGTAGAATAGCGCCTCGAGCTGGTTCTTGTACGGAAGAAGGATGTGGATCTGTAGAATGGACTCCTCAGGAGAGCTGGTTTTCATAGTAAGAGATGTGGATCTGTAGAAATAGTTCCTCAGGAGCTGGGTTCTGTAGTAGTGAGAGATGTGGATCTGTAGAATAGTCTACTAAGAGTTGATGGTGATGCACTGTAAGAGTGTGGATCTGAGAATAGTCTCCTCAGGTGCTGGTCTGTCACCTTGTTAAGAGATGTGGATCTGGTGATAGTCTCCTAGGAGATGGTTATGTACTGTGAGAGAGGTGGATCTGAGAATGTAGTCTCCTCAGGTGCTGGTTCTCACTGTAAGAGAACCATGGGGATCTATAAAATAGTCTCCCTCAGGACCTGGTGTCTGTATGTAAGAGAGGTGGATCTGTAGAATAGTCTCCTCAGGAGCTGGTTCTGTACTGTGAGAAGAGGGGATCTGTAGGAAGTAGTCTCCTCAGAGGTGCTGGTCTGCACTGTAAGAGATGGTGGATCTGTAGAAATAGTCTCCTCAGGTGCTGGTTCTGTACTGTAAGAGAGTGGTTCTGTAGAATCGCTCCTTCAGGTGCTGGTTCTGTACTGGAAGGCAGATGTGGTTCGGATAGAAAGTCTCCTCAGGCAGTGGTTCTGTATCTGTAAGAGATGTGGATATGTAGAATAGTCTCCTCAGGAACTGGTTCTGGACTGAAAGGATGTGGATCTGTAGAATAGTCTCGATCAGGAGATGGTTCTGTACTGTAAGAGATGTGGATTGTAGAATAGTCGGCCTCAGGGATACTAGGTCTGTACTGAAAGAGCTTGGATCGCGTAGAATGTCTCCTCAGGATCTGGGTCTTGTCTGTAAGAGATGGCGATCTGTAGAAATAGTCTCCCAGGAGCTGGTTCTGCAATGCACTGTAAGAGATGTGGATCTGTAGAATAGTCTCCCAGGTGCGGGTTCGGTACGTAAGATATGTGGATCTGTAGAATGTCTCCTCAGGAGCTGGTTCTGTAATGGAAGAGATGTGGATCGTAGGATAGTCTCCTCAGGAGCTGGTTCAGTGTTACTGTAGGAGAGGTGATATGTAGAAATAGTCTCCTCAGGAGCTGGTTCTGTACTTGTAAGAGATGTGGATAATGTAGAATGTCTCATATAGGAGCTTGTGTCTGTATGTACGGAGTGGATCTGATAGATAGTCTCCTCAGGGGATGGTTCTGTACGTAAGAGAAGAGGATCGTAGAAATAGTTCCTCAGGAGCTGGTTCTGTCTGTAAGAGATGTGGATCTATAGAATAGTCTCATCAGGAGCTGGTTCTTTACTGTAAGAGATGTGGATCCTGTAGAAAGTCTCTCAGGAGCTGGATTCTGTAATGTAAGAGATGTGGAATGCTGTAAAATGTATCCTCCGGTGTTGGTTAGTACTGTAAGAGATGTGATTCTGTACGAAATAGGCTACCTCAGGAAGGCTGGTTCTTGTACTGTAAGAGGAGGTGGATCGTAGAATAGTCCCTCAGGAGCTGGTTCTGTATGTGAGGATGTGGGATATTGTAGAATAGTCTCCTCGGTGCTGTTTCTGTACTGTAAGAGATGTGGATCTGTGAATAAGTTGTCCCCCCCCTCCAGGTTGCTGGTTATGTACTGTAGAGAGGGGTCGTGTAGAATAGTCTCTCAGGGAGATGGTCTGTACTGTAAGAGAATGTGGTTCGGTAGAATAGTCTCCTCAGGAGCTGGGTCGACGTAAGGAGATGTGGATCTTAGAATAGATCTTCCTCAGGCACTGGTTCTGTACGGTGAGGATGTGGATCTGTAGAATAGTATCATCAGGAGCTGGTTCTGGTACTGTAGAGATGTGGTTCTGTAGAATAGTTCTCCTCAGGAGCTGGTTCTTTAGGTATAAGAGATTTGGATCTGTAGATTAGAATAGTCTCCTTCAGGAGCTGGTATGTTACTGTCAGCGATGTGGACCTGTAGAATAGTCTCCTCAGGAGCGGGTCTGTACTGTAGGAGATGTGGATCTGTTAGAATAGGTCTCTCAGGAGCTGGTTCTGACTGTAAGAGATGTGGATCTGTAGAATAGTCTCCTCAGGAACTGGTTTATGTAATGTAAAGAGATTGTGGATCTGTAGAATAGGTCTCCTCAGGAGTGGGTTCTGTACTGTAAGGATTGTGGTTTGTAGGAATAGTCTCCTCAGGAGCTGGTTCTTTAATGTAAAGCAGATGTGGTTCTGTAGAATAGCTCCTAAGGCTGCTGGTTAGCACTGTTAAGAGGATGGGACTGTAGAATAGTCTCCTCGGTGATGGGGATCTGTATGTAAGAGATGTGGCATCTGGAGAATGTCTCCTCAGTGTGCTGGTCTGTACTGGAAGATATTGGTCTGTAGAATAAGTCCTCAGGGAGTGGTTCTGTACTGTAAGCGATGTGGATATGTAGAATAGTTCCTCAGGAAGCGGAATCTGTACTGTGAGAGTGTGGAGTCTGTAGAATAGTATCCTAGGAGGTGGTTTCTGTACTGTAGAGATGGTGGATCTGTAGACTAAAGTCTCCTCTGGAAGCTGTGCTGTATGTAAGCGATGTGGGATCTGTAGAATAGTTCTCCTCAGGAGGTGGTTCTGTACGTAAGAGATGTGGATCTGTGAAGAGTATCCTCAGGAAGCTGGTTCTGTACTGGGAGAGATGTGCGTTGTCCGAATAGTCTCCTCAGGAGCTGGTTCTGTACGTAAGAGTGTGGATCTGTAGAATAGTATCCTCAGGAGATGGTTCTGTACTGTGAGAGAGGTGGATCTGTAGATAGAATAGTTCCTCAGGAGGAGGTGGTTCTGTACTGTAAGAGAGTGGATCGTAGAATAGTCTCCTCAGGAGATGGTTCGGTACTGTGAGGAGATGGGGGATCTGAGAATAGTCTCCAGGAGGGGGGCTGTTACTGTAGAGATCGTGGATCTGTAGATAGTCTCCTCAGGAGCTGGTTCTGTACGTGAGAGATGTGGATCTGTGAAGAGTCTCTCAGGAGCGGGTCTGTACTGTGAGAGAGTGGGATCTGTAGAATTAGTCTCCTCAGGAGTGTTCTGTACTGAAGAGATGTGGATCTGTAGAATAGTCTCCTCAGAGAGCTGGTTTGTTACTGTAAGAGATGTGGATCTGTAGAATAGTCGCTCCGGAGCTGGTTTTCTGTACTGTAAGAGATGTGGATCTGTGGAATAGGGTCTCCTAGGAGCTGGTTCTGTACTTGTAAGAGATGTGGATCTGTAGAATAGTTACTCAGGAGCTGGTTCGTTCTGTAAGAGATGTGGATCTGTAGACTAGTCTCCTAAGGATGCTGGTTCTGCACTGTAAGAGATGTGGTGGACTGTAGCATAGTCTCCTCAGGGCTGGTTCTGTACTGAAGAGATGGGATGGAGATAGTCTCCTCAGGTGCTGGTTATGTTACGGTAAGATATGTGGTTCTGTAGACTAGTCTCCTCAGGAGGTGTTCTGTACTGTAAAGATGTGGGCTGTAGAATAGTCTCCTCTGGAGCTGGTTCTGTACTGTAAGAGATGTTGATCTGTAGAATAGTATCCTCAGTGCTGTTCTGGACTGTAAGAGATGTGATTGTGAATAGTCTCCCAGATTGCTGTTCGGTAAGTAAGGATGTTGATTCTGTTAGGG
Organism: Engystomops pustulosus; assembly: GCA_019512145.1. Taxonomy (NCBI): domain Eukaryota; kingdom Metazoa; phylum Chordata; class Amphibia; order Anura; family Leptodactylidae; genus Engystomops; species Engystomops pustulosus. Next base: position 159,805 of record WNYA01000339.1, on the reverse strand, counting down.
AATAGTCTCCTCTAGAGCTGGTTCTTTTTACTGTACGAGATGTGGATTCGGTAGAATAGTATCCTCAGGAGCTAGTTCTGTATGTAAGAGATGTGGACTGGAGAATAGTCTCCTCAGGCAGCTGGTTCTGTACTGTAAGAGAGTGTTCGTAGAATAGCTCCTCGGAGCTGGTTCTGTACTGTAAGAGATGGGATCTGTAGAATAGTCTTCAGGGATGGTTTGTAACTGTAAGAGATGTGGATCTGTAGAATAGTCTCCTCAGGAGCTGGTTTGTACTGTAAGAGAGGGGATCTGTTTGAGAATAGTCTCCTCAGGAGCTGGTTCTGTACTGAAGAGATGTGGTATTGTAGAATAGTCAGCAGGAGCTGGTTCTGTACTGAAGAGATGTGGTTTCTGTAGAATAGTCTCCTCAGGAGATGCGTCCGTACTGTAAGAGATGGGATCTGTAGCATAGTATCCTCAGGTGCTGGTTTGCACTGTAAGAGATGTGTGGATCTGTAGAATGTCTCCTCGGAGCTGGTCTTTACTGTAGGAGAGTGGATTGGGAGAAATCGTCTCTCAGGAGCTGGGTCTGTCACTGTAGGAGATGTGGATCTGTCGAATAGGTCTCCCAGGAGATGTTCTGTACTGATAAGAGTGTGGCTATGTAGAATAGTCTCCTCAGGTGCTGGTTCTGAACTGTAAGAGATTGTGGTCTGTAGACATAGTTACATCAGGAGGATGGTTCTGTACGTAAGAGATGTGGATCTGTAGAATAGTATCCTCAGGTGCTGGTTATGCTACTGTAAGAGATGGGATCTGGGAATAGTCTCCTCATGTGTGGTTCTGTAGTAGAATGTGGATCGTTAGAATGTCCCTCAGGCAGATGGTTCTGTACTGTAAGAGATGTGGATTCTGTAGAATAGTCTCCTCAGGCAAGCTGTTCTTACTGTGAGATGCGGATATGTAGAAATAGTTCATCAGGCGCTGGTTCTTGTAATGTAGGAGATGCGGGTCTGAAGAATAGTTCCTAAGAGAGCTGGTTTGTTACTGTTAAGAGATGTGGATCTGGTAGAATAGGCTCTAAGGAGTTGGTTCTGTACTGTTACGAGATGTGGATCTGTAGGAAAGTCTCTCAGGAGCTGGTTCTGTACTGAAGAGAAGTGGATCGTAGATAGAATAGTCGCATCAGGAGCTGAGTTTTGTACTGTAAGCGATTGTGGATCTGTAGAAGAGTTCCTCAGGAGCTGGTCTGTACTGTAAGGATTGTGTGATCTGTAAAATAGCTCCTCAGGTTGCTGGTTCTGTATGGAAGAGATGTGGATCTGTTAGACTAGTCTCCTCCGGAGGGCTGGTTTGGGACTGTAAGGATGTGATTCTGTAGAATAGTCTCCTCAGGAGCTGGTTCTGTACTGTAGAGATGGTGGATCTCTAGAATAGTCTCACATGAGCTGGTTCTGTTACTGTGAGAGATGTTTGGAGCTGTAGAAATGTCTCCTATGGAGATGGTTCTGCTAGGAGATGTGGATCTATGAATAGTTCATCCGGAGCATGGTTCGTCTGTAAGAGATGTGGATCTGTAGAATAGTTCATCAGGACGTGGTTCTGTACGTAGAGATGTGGATCTGTTCGAATAGTCTCTCAGGAGCTGGTTCTGTACTGTAAGGATGTGGATCTGTAGAATAGTCTCTGAAGAGTGTTCTGTACGTAAGAGATGATGGACCTGAGAATCGCTCTCAGAGCTGGTTCTGTACTGTGAGGCTGTGGATCTTAGAATAGTCTCTCAGGAGCTGGTTCGTACTGTAAGAGATGTGGATCTGTAGAATGTCTCCCAGGTGCGGGTTCTGTACGGCTAAGATATGGGATCTGTAGAATAGAAGTCTCAGAGCTGTTCTGTACGGTAAGAGTGGGGATCTGTTTTAGGGATAGAATAGTCTCCTCGAGGAGTGGTTCTGTAGCTTGTAAGAGTGTGGATCTGTAGAATAGTCTCTCAGGAGCTGGTTCTGAATGTACGAGATGTGGATCTGTAGAATAGCTCCTCAGGTGCTGGTCTGTACTGTAAAGCTATGTGGGATCGGTAGAACAAAAAAATATAGAATAGACTCCGCAGAGCTGGGTCTGTACTGTAAGAGATGTGGATCTGTAGAAATGTCTCCTCAGGAGGAGTGGTTTGTACTGGAAGAGGAGGTGGATCTGTAGAATCGGTCTCCTCAGGAGCTGAGTTCTGTACTGTTGAGAGATGTGGATCTTAAGAATAGTCTCCGCAGGAGATGGTTTGTACTGTTAAGAGATGTTGATCTATAGAATAGTCTCCTCAGGAGCATGGTCTGTTACTGTAAGAGATGGGGAGTCTGTAGAATAGTCTCATCAGGAGGCATGTTGTACTGTAAGAGAGATGTGGTTCGTAGGATAGAATGTCTCTGAGGAGCGGTTCTTATGTAAGGAGGTGATTCTGAGAATAGTCTCCTCAGGAGCGGGGTCTGTAATGGTAAACGAGATGTGGTCTGTAGAATAGTCTCCTGAGGGCTGGTCTGTACTGTAAGAGATGTGGATTATAGATCGTCTCATCGAGCTTGGTTCTGTTACTGAAGAGATTGGGGAATCTGTAGAATAGTCTCCTCTGGAGCTGGTTTCTGTACTGTAAGAGATGTGGGATCTATAGAATATGCTCCTCAGGAGCTGGGTTCTGTACTGTAGAGATGGGATCGTAGAATAGTCTCTAAGGAGCGGTTCTGTACTGTAGCGATGTGGATCTGTAGAATAGTCTTCTCAGGGGGGGTCCTGTACTGTGAGAGGATGTGGATCTGTAGAATAGCCCTCAGGAAGCTGGTTTGCTGCACTGTAAGAGATGGGATCTGAGAATAGTCTCCTAGGAGCTGGTTTGTACTGTAGAGCTTTGGATCTGTAGAATGTTCTCTCAGGAGCTGGTTTCTGTTATGTAAGAGATGTGGATCTGAAATAGTCTCCCTCAGGAGCTGGTCTGTACTGTACGAGATGTGGATCTGTAGAAAGTCTCCTCAGGAGTGGTTGTAACTGTAAGAGATGTGGATCTGTAGAATAGTTCTCAGGAGCTGGTTTGTACTGTAAAGAGATGGGGACTGTAGAATAGTCTCCTTCAAGGTGCTGCGTTCTGTACTGTTAAGATATGGGGTTCTGTAGAATATCTCCTAGGAGCTGGTTTTCTGTACTTGTAAGAGATGTGGATCTGTAGAATAGTCTAATCAGGAGCTGGTTCGTGCTGTAAGAGATGTGGAATCTGTTACTAGTTCCTTATGAGATGGTCTGCTACTGTGAGAGATGTGGATCTGTAGATAGTCTCCTCAGGACGTGGTGGTGATGTAAGAGATGTGGATCTGTAGAAGAGTATCCTCAGGAGCAGGTTTGTACTGTAAGAGATGGGGATATGTAGATAGTTCCCTCAGGAGCTGGTTCTGTACGGGGAGATATGTGGGATAGAAATAGTTATTCAGAGCTGGTTCTGTGCTGTAGAGATGGGATCGTGTAGAATAGTCTCTCAGGAAGCGGTGCTGTTATGTGAGAGATGTGGATCTGTAGATAGTCTCCTCAGGAGATGGTTCTGTGCTGTAAGAGAGATGGGATCTCGTAGATAGTCTCCTAGGGCTGGTTTCGTGCGTAAGAGATGGTATCTTAGGATAGTCTCTCAGGTGCTGGTTTGTACTTGTAAGAGATGTGGAGCTGTAGAATAGTTCTCCTCAGGTGGCTGGTTCTGATGTAAGATATGTGGTTCTGTAGAAAGGTCTCCTCAGGAGCTGGTTTCTGTACGGTAGAGATGTGGATCTGTAGAATAGTCTCCTCAGGAGCGGGTTCTGTACGGTGAGAGATGTGGTCGGTAGAATAGTTCCCTCAGGAGGTGGGGTTCTGTACTGTAAGAGATGTGGATCTGTAGAATAGTCTCCTCTGGAGCTGGTTCTGTACTGTAAGAGATGTGGATCTGGAGAATGTCTCCTCAGGAGGTGGTTCCTGTTACTGTAAGAGATGTGGATTGTAGAATAGTCTCTCAGGAGCTGGTCGTACTGTGAGGAGAGTGGATCTGTAGAATAGTCTCCTCAGGAGTGGGTTCTGTCTGTAAGAGATGTGGCTCTGTAGAAGGTAGAATAGTCTCCTCATGGAGCTGGTTCTGTACTGGAGAGATGTGGATCTGTAGAATAGTTCCAGGGAGGTGGTTCGTACGTAAGAGATGTGGACGGTGAGCATAGGTCTCCTCAGGAGCTGGTTCTGTACTGTGAGTAGATGTTGGCTCTGTAGCATAGTTCCTCAGGATGGTGGTCTGTTATGTAGAGATGTGGATCGTGAATTAGCTCATTCAGGAGCTGGTTCTGTACGTTGTGGAGATGTGGATCTGATGAATAGTCTCCTCAGGAGCGGTTCTGTACTGTAAGAGAGTGGATCGTTAGAATAGTCTCTCAGGAAGCTGGTTCTGTACTGTGAAGAGATGGTGGACGTAGAATAGTCTCCTCAGGAGAGCTGGTTCTGTACTGTAAGCGATGTGGATCTGTAGAATAGTCTCCTCAGGAGTGGTTCTGTGACTGTAGAGATGTGGACTGGTGTACGAAAGTCCCTCAGGAGGGTCGGTCTGTACTGTAGCAGATTGTGGATCTGTGAATAGTCTCCTCAGGAGCTGGTTCGTACGTGGAAGAGAGGTGGATCTGGTGAATAGTCTCTCCGACGGAGCTGTTGTTGTAGAGATTATCTGTTAGAATGAGAGAATGTCTCCTCAGGTGGATGGTTCTGACTGTAAGAGATGTGGATCTGTGAATAGTTCCTCAGGAGCTGAGTTCTGTATGTGAGAGATGTGGATCTGTAGAATAGTCTCCTAGGAGCTGCGTTACTGTTATGTAAGATGAGTGGATCTGTTAGAATAGTTCTCAGGAGCTGGTTCGTGTACTGTAAGAGATGTGGATCTGTAGAATAGTCTCCTCAGGAGCTTGGTTTTCTGTAAGAGTGAGTGGGATCGTGACTAGTCTCCTCAGGTGCTGGTTCTGTACTGTAAGAGATGTGGGTTATGTGGAATAGTCTCCTAGGATGCTGAGTTCTGTACTGGTAAGAGTATGTGGTCATCGTGAATAGTCTCCTCATGGAGTGGTTGTTCGTAAGAGATGTGGAGGTCAGTAGAATAGTTCCTCAGGTGGTGGTGTCTCACTGTAGAGATGTGGATCTGTAGAATAAGTCTCATCTAAGGATGCTGGTTCTGTACTGTAAGAGATGTGGATTCGGTAGAATAGAGCTCCTACAGGACTGGTTCTGTACTGTAGATGATGTGGTTCGTAAGAATAGTCTCCTCGGAGGCATGGTTCTGTACTGTAAGAGATGTTGGACTCTGTTAGAATAGTCTCAGGAGCTGGTTCTGTACTGTAAGAGATGTGGATCTGTAGAAATAGCTCCTCAGTGATGCGGTTTGCTATGTAAGAATGGGTCTGTAGATAGTCTCCTCAGGTAAGGCTGGTTTGTACTGTACATGATATGTGTCTGTAGAATGAGTCCTCCTCGGAGCTGGTTCGTACTGTAAGAGATGTGGGTCTGTAGAATAGTTCCTGCAGGCATGGTTCGGTACTGAAGAGATGTGGATCTGTAGAATAGTCTCCCTCAGATGTGACTGGTGTCTGTAGCATGTAAGAGATGTGGAATCTGTAGAATAGTTCCTGAGCTGTTCTCCTTAGGAGGATCGGAATCGGCAGTGGTCTGTAACTGTAAGAGATGGGTATCTGTTCTAGAATAGTCTCCTCGGAGATGGTTCTGTACTGTAGACGGATGTGGACGTAGCAAAGTCTCACTCAGAGCTGGTTCTGTCCTGATAAGAATAAAGATGTGGATCTGTAGAATAGTTCCTCAGGAGCATGGTTCTGTACTGTAAGGAGATGGATCTGTGAGATAGGTCTCCTAAGGGCTGGTTCTGTACCATGTAAGATGATGGGATCTGTAGCATAGCTCCTCAGGATGCTGGTTCTACTGGAAGAGAGTGGATCTTAGTAGAATAGTCTCCTCGGGCTGGTTCTGTACTGTAAAAATGTGGATCTGTAGAAGATAGTCTCTCAGGGCTGGTTCGTACTGTACGAAGATGTGGATCTGTTAGAAAGTTACTCAGGAGCATGGGTCTTACTTAGGAGATGACGGATCTGTTAAGAATAGTCTCCGAGGAGATGGTTCTGTAGTAGGAGATGGTCGGATCTGTAGAATACGTCCTTCCTCAGGAATGCTACGTAGAGTGTATCTTATAGTACCAGGTTGGTTCTCACTGTAAGAGATGTGGATCTGTAGAAGTAGTCCTAAGAGCGGTATGGTACTGTAACGAGATGGGGATCGTAGAATAGTCTCCTCGGTAGCTGGTTCCTGCACTAAGAGGAGAGGGATCTGTAGAATAGTCTTCCTCAGGAGATGGTTTTGTACGTAAGAGATGTGGATCTGTAGATAGTCTCCTCAGGTGAGTGGTTCTGGCTGAATGGTAAGGATATGTGGATCTGTAAATAGTCTCCTCAGAGTGGGTTCTGTACTCTGGAAGAGATGTGGATCTGAGAATAGTCTCCTCAGGAAGCTGGTTTTGGGAGAGATGCGTGATTCTGTAGAATAGTCTCTCAGGAGTGGTTCTGTACTGTAGGAGAGTGGGATTATAGAATAGTCTCAGCATGAGCTGGTTTGTACGTTAGAGCGATGTGGTCTGTAGATAGTCAAGGAGCTGGTCTTACCGATGGGATCGGAGAAGTTAGGAGCTGGTTCTGTACTGTAAGAGAGTGGGGGATCTTGTAGAATAGTCTCAGCGTGAGTAAGGATGATCTGAGAATGTCTTCTAGACCCGTAATGTTAAGAGAGTGCGATCTGTAAATAGGCTCAGGTGGGCTGGTTCTGGACTTGTGAAGATGGGATCTGTAGAATAGTCTCCTCAGGAGCTGTTCTGTCTAGTAAGAGTGTGGATATGTAGAATTAGAGTCCTCAGGAGCTGAGTTTGGTACGTTAAGAGATGTGGATATATAGAATAGATCTCACTCATGGGAGCGGTTCTGTACTGTAAGAGATGGGATCTTGTAGAATAGTCTCCTCGGAGCTGGTTTCTGTAAGGTAAGAGGTGGATGGAATGCTCTGGATGGTTCTATGGAGTGTTCGTAGAATAGTCTACTCTAGGAGCGGGTTCTGTACTGCTAAAGAGAGTGGATCTGTAGAATAGTCTACAGGAAGCTTGTTGTCAGAGATGTGGATCTGTAGAGAATGATCTCAGGAGCGTCTAATGTAGACTGATCAGAATAGTTTCTAGAGTCGGAAGCTGGTTCTGTACTGTCGAGAGATGTGGTCTATGTTAGAATAGTCTCATCAGAGCTGGTTCGTACTGGAGAGATGTGGATTGTAGAATAGTCTCCTCAGGATGTGGTTCTGTACGTAAGAGATGTGGTATGTGAATAGTACTCTCAGAGCTTGTTCTGTACTTGTTAAGAGTGTGGACCTGTAGAATAGTCCATTCAGGAGCTGGTTCTTAATGTGAAGAGTGTGGATCTCGTAGATAATGTCTCCTCAGGAGGCGGTTCTGGTATGTAAGAGTGTGGATCTGTAGAATAGTTCCTCAGGTGCTTGGTTCTGTACTGTAGATATGTGGATCGTGAATAGACTCCTCAGGAGCTGGTTCTGTACTGTAAGAGATGTATGGACTGTTAGAATAGTCTCCTCAGGAGCTGGGTCTCGGTATGTAAGCAGATGTGGATCAGGTAGATTAGTCTCCTCAGGAGCGGTCTGTACTGTAAGAGATGTGGATCGTAGAATAGTCTCCTCAGGGATGGGTTCTGTACTGTAAAGATATGGTTGATCTATAGAATAGATCTCGGAGCTGGTTCTGTATGTAAGAGATGTGGATCTGTAGAATAGTCTCCTCATGAGCTGGTTCTTTGTACTGGAAGAGGGATGGATTCTGTTCAGAATAGGTCTCCTCCAGGAGCTGGGTTCTATACTGGTAGGAGATGTGATCGCTGTTCGAGATGAGTCTCTAGGAGCTGGTTCTGATACTGTAAGAGATGTGAGGTCTATAGAATAGTTCCTCAGGGAGTGGTCGGTAACTGTAAGAGATGTGGGATCTTGTAGAATAGTCTCATCGAGGGCTGGTCTGGTCTTAGAGCTGTGATCTATAGATGTCTAAGGAGAGTTTACGTAATAGATTGTCTGTTAGAAAGGTATCCTCAGGAGCTGGTTCTGTACTGTAAGAAGTGGACGAGATGTGGCGCTGTTGTCGAAGTGTGACTGAATAGTCTCCTGAGGAGCTGGTTCTGTCCTGTAAGAGATGTGGTCTTAGAATATGTCTCATCAGGAGGTGGTTATGTACTGTAGAGAGTGATGGATCTGTAGAAATGTCTTCCTCAGGACGCTGGTTCGTGACGTAAGAGATGTGTGATCTATAGAATAGTCTCCTAGGAGGCTGGTTCGTATGTAACGAGATGTGGGATCATGTAGAATAGTCTCTCAGGGAGGCTGGTTCTGCTAATTAAAGAGATGGGGTATCTGTAGAATAGTCTCCTCAGAGTGGTTCTGTACTGTAAGAGATGTGGATCTGTAGAATAGTCTCCTCAGGAGCTGGTTCTGTACTGTAAGAGATGTGGATCTGTAGAATAGTCTCCTCAGGAGCTGGTTCTGTACTGTAAGAGATGTGGATCTGAGAATAGTCTCCTCAGGAGCGGTTTTGTAGCTTTGTAAGAGATGGGGATCTGTAGAATAGTCTCCTCAGGAGCTGGTTCTGTTACTGTGAGAGATGTGGATCTGTAGAGAAATAGTCTCCTCAGGAGCTGGTTCTGTACTGTAAGAGATGGGATCGTAGAATAGTCTCCTCAGGAGCTGGTTCTGTACTGTAAGAGATGGTGGACTGTAGAATAGTCTCCTCAGGAGCTGGGTCTGTACTGTAAGAGATGTGATTTGTAGAATAGTCTCCTCAGAGGCTGGTTCTGTACTGTAAGAGATGTGGATCGTAGAATAGTACTCCAGGAAGCTGGTTCTGTACTGTAAGAGATGTGGATCTGAGAATAGTCTCCTCAGGAGTGTGGTTCTGTAGAAGAGATGTGGACCTGTAGATAGTCCTCAGGAGCGTGGTTCTTGCTAGTAAGAGATGTGGATATGCTGAAAGTCGTCCTAAGGAGACTGGGTTCGTACTGTTAGAGATGTGTGATCTGTAGAATGTCTCCTCAAGGAGCTGGTTCTGTCTGTGTAAGAGAGTGATGTAGAATAGTCTCCTCAGGATGCTGGTTTCTGTACTGTAAGAGATGTGGATTGTGAGTAGTATCCTCAGGAGCTGGTTTCTGTGATGTAAGAGATTGGAGATGTAGAATTTCCTCAGGAGTAGGTTCATGTATGTAAGAGATGTGGCATATGTGAAGAATAGTCCCAGGGTGTTGGGTTCTGTCATGTACGAGGATGTGGTCTGTAGAATAGTCTCCTCAGAGCTGGTTCTGACTGTAAGAGAGGGGAATTGTAGAATAGTTCTCATCTCTCCTCAGGTGCGAGATTGCTGTAGATGCTGTCGATCTTAGAAATGTCTCCTCAGGAGCTGGTTCGTACTGGAGAGATGGGATCTGTAGAATAGTACTCCTTCAGGAGCTGGTTCGGTACTGTGAGAGATGTGGATCTGTAGAATAGTCTCTAAGGGCTGGTTCTGTGCGAAGAGATGTGGATCTGTGTTTAGAAACGTTCTCCTCAGTGCGGTTCTGCTACTGTAAGAGAATGTGGTGTAGGAATAGTCTCCTCAGGAGGCTGGTTCTGTACTGTAAGAGAGAGTGGCATCGGTTAGAATAGTCTCCTCAGGAGTGGTCTGTCGTGTACGAGATGTGGATCTGTAGAATAGTTCCATTCGGAGTCGGTTCGTACTGTGAAGAGATGTGCCTGTAGAATAGCTCCTCAGGAGCTGGTTCTTTATGTTAAGAGATGGGTGCGGTAGATAGTCTCCAAGGAGCTGGTTCTGTACTGGTAAGAGATGTGGATATGTGAATGTTCCTCAGGAGCTGGTTCTGTTACTTGTACAGAGATGTCGTGGAATCTATAGAATAGTATCTTCAGGAGCGGTGTCGTACTGAGAGAATGTGGATCGAGAATAGTCTCCTCCGGAGACTGGTTCTGTGACTGTAAGAGATGTGGACTTATGTAGAATATTTCCTCAGGAGTGGTTCTGGTAATGTAAGAGATGGTGATCTGTTAGAATAGTCTCCTCAGGAGCTGAGTTCTGTACTGTACGAGATGTGGGATGTAGAATAGTCTTCGCTAAGGTTGGCTGTCGTAACTGTGGAGCTTAGGGTATCCATGAAAGAGTTTAAGTAGGATGGGATCTGTAGAATGTCTCCTCAGGAGCTGGGTCTGTACTGTAAGAGATGTGCGATCTGTAGAATCGTTCCTAAGGACTGGTTCGATGTAAGAATGTGGATCTGTTTAGAATAGTCTCATCAGGAGCTGGTTGTACGTATAAGAGATGTGGGATCTGTAGAATAGTCTCTTCAGGAGCTGGTTCGTATCTGTACGAGAGGATGTTGATTTTAGAATCAGGTCTTCAGGAGCTGGTCTGCACTGTAAGAGATGTGGATCTGTATAGAGTCTCCAGTGTGCTCATTACAGAGGAGCTGGGAAAGTCTCTCGTGCTGAGTCGACTGTAGATCTGTGGTCGTAGAATAGTCTCCCTCAGGAGCTGGTCTGTAATTGTAAAGAGATGGGCTCTGTGGAAATGTCTCTCAGGAGCTGGTTTGTACTGTACGAGATGTAGGTGATGTTAGAATAGTCTCATCAGGGCTGGTTCTGTTGTAAGAGATGGGATCTGTAGATAGTCTCTCAGTGCTGTGCTGAACTGTAAGAGATGTGGGATCTGTCGAATCCTCAGTCTGGTTCCTCGAAGGGAGCATGTCAGGTGCTCTGTACTGTAAGAGATGTGGTTCTGTAGAATAGTTCCTCAGGAGCTGGTTCGTACTGTAAGAGAGTGGATCTGTAGAATAGTCTCCTCTAGAGCGGTTGCTGTACGTAAAAGAGATGGATTTTGATAGTATTCCTAGGAGCTGGTTCTGTACTGTAAGAGATTGTGGATCTGTAGAATAGTCTCCTCAGAGCTGGTTCTGTATGTAAGAGAGATGGTCTGTAGAAGACTCCTAAGGAGCTGTGTCGTACTGTAAGAGGGTGGTTCGTAGAATGAGTCTCCTGCAGTGAGATTTTCTGTACTGTAAGGATGTGGATCTGTGATAGGAATCAGTCTCATCAGGCGTGGTTCTTCACGGTAAGAGATGTGGATCGTAGATAGTTCCCTCAGGAGTGAGCTTTACTGTAACTAAGTAAATGTCCTGAGCTGTTTAAGGAGATGTGGATCTGTGAGAATAGTTCTCCTAGGAGATGGTTCGTATGTAAGAGATGTGATGGATCTGTTAGAATAGTCCTCCAGGAAGCGAGTGGTATCGCACGTGTAAGAGATGTGGTATCTGTAGATAGTTCTCAGAGATGGATTCTGTACTATGATCTACCCTAGGGGTTGCCCTCAGAGATGTGGATCGTAGAATAGTCTCCTCAGGTGCTGGTATTGCACGTGTAAGAAGGGGATCTGTGTGATGTGTATAGGAGCTGGTTCTTCTGGAGCATGGACTGTGTCGTCCTCCCAGATGCTGTACGTAGGAGATTGGATGTAGACTGTAGATCGTCTCCTCAGAGTATGTTATGTACTTAAGAGATGTGGATCGTCGTCCTCAAGCTCTCGGTGACGGTGACTAGTACGCACATGGATGGACGAACCTGCGCTCTACGCAGGAGTAGGTCTGTACGGGCGGAGTGGGGGGGATCGACGGAATGACGTTCCTCAGGGGGCGGTCTTCGCAGCTGACAGAGCCACAGTGGGCGTGGCCGGAGGCCCGGCGTAGTCGTGGAAGAATGCAGTTGCGCGCGCGGAAGGCTGCCGACTGAACGCGAGAGGGGAGACGAGAAATCTGGCTAAGCGTAGCGAGTTTCGGATAGCTGTAGATAGTGGATATGTGATAGTACCTCAGGAGCTAAGGGTTCTTACTAGAATGCAATAGAGGTCCAGGTACGCTGTGTTCGTTGACGTGGTAGTGCGTCTGTGATAGCTGACCTGAAGGAGAGGGATATCGACTGTAGTGGAGATCGGGGTGAACTCCAGAGAGTGTGCGGTGGATGCTAACGTAATTGTGTCTGAGAATAGTCCAGACTGGTCGTTACGCGGAGAGTCGGCGATGTAGAGACGTAGCTGCTTCCTCAGGAGCGGGTATTGAGAAGAGTCATGTACAGGTGAGAGAGACGGTGGACTAGTAGAACGTAGTTAACTCAGGAGCTGGTTTTGTCAATGTAAGAGATTGGATCTGTAGACTAGTCTCCATCAGGAGCTGGTTCGTACTGTAAGAGGATGGGTGATACTATAAAATAGTATAATCTAGGTGTGGTTCTGTACTCGAAAGGATGTGGATCGTTAGAATCGTCTCCTACAGGAGCTGGTTTGGTACGGAAGAAGATGTGATTACTGTGAATAGTTCCTTCAGGAGCTGCGTTCTTGACTGTAAGAGATGTGGATCTATAACGGAAAGTTCATCATGAGCTGGTTTCTGTACTGTAAGATATGTGGGAATCTGTAGAAATATCCACTCTGAGCTGGTTCGTGTACGTAAAGGAGAGAGGGTCTTAGAACATAGTCTCTCAGGAGTGGGTTCGGTACTCTGAAGAGATTGGATCTGTAGAATAGTCTTCCTCAGGAGCTGGTTCTGTATGTAAGAGATGTGGATCTGTAGAATAGTCTCCTCAGGGGAGCTGGTTTGCGGTATGTAAGAGATAGGATCTGTTAGAATAGTCTCCTCAGGTGCGGTTCTGTACTGTAAGAGATGTGGATCTGTGGAGAATATCCTCCTTCAGGAGCTGTTTCTGTACTGTAAGAGATGTTGGACCTGTAGAATAGTCTCCTCAGGAGCTGGTTCTGTACTGTAAGAGATGTGGATCTGTAGAATAGTCTCCTCAGGTGCTGGTTCTGTACTGTAAGAGATGTGGATCTGTAGAATAGTCTCCTCAGGTGCTGGTTCTGTACTGTAAGAGATGTGGATCTGTAGAATAGTCTCTCAGGTGCTGGTTCTGTACTGTAAGATATGTGGTTCTGTAGAATAGTCTCCTCAGGAGCTGGTTCTGTACTGTAAGAGATGTGGATCTGTAGAATAGTCTCCTCAGGAGCTGGTTCTGTACTGTAAGAGATGTGATCTGTAGAATAGTCTCTCAGGAGCTGGTTCTGACTGTAAGAGAGTGGATCTGAGAAGTCTCCTCAGGAGTTGCGTTCTGTACTGTGAGACGATGTGATCTGTAGAATAGTCTCTCAGGAGCTGGTTCTGTGCTGTAAGAGATGTGGATCGGTAGAATAGTCTCCTCAAGGAGTGGTTCTGTACTGAAGAGATGTGGATCTGTAGAATAGTCTCGCAGGAGCTGGTTCGTACTGTGAGAGATGTGGATCTGTAGAATAGTCTCCTCAGGAGCTGGTTCTGTGTGAACGATGTGGATCTGTAGAATAGTCTCCTCAGGAGCTGGTTTGTACTGTGAGGATGGTATCTGTAGAATAGTCTCCTTCAGGAGCTGGTTCTGTGCTGTAAGAGATGTGGATCTGTAGAATAGTCTCTCAGGTGCTGGTTCGTGCTGTAAGAGATGTGGACTGTAGAGAATAGTTCTCAGGTGCTGGTTCTGCACTGTAAGAGATGGTGGCTCTGGGAATAGTCTCCTCAGGAGCGGTTCTGTACTGTAAGAGGATGTGGTTCTGTGAGAAGAGACTCCTCAGGAGCTGGTCTGTACTGTAGAGATGTGATCTGTAGAATAGTCTCCTCAGGAGCTTGGTTCGTACTGTAAGAGATGTGGATCTGTTAGAATAGTATCCTCAGGAGCTGGTTCTGTACTGTAAGAGATGTGGATCTATAGAATAGTCTCATCAGGAGCGGTTCTGTACTGTAAGAGAAGTGGAATCTGTAGATAGAATAGTCCTCAGGAGCTGGTTCTGTACTGTAAGAGATGGGGCTCTGTAGAATAGTCTCCTCAGGAGCTGGTTCTGACTGTAAGAGATGGGTCTGTAGACAGTCTCCTCAGGGAGCTGGTTCTGAATGTACGAGATGTGGATCTATAGAATAGTCTCCTCAGGAGCTGGTTCTGTACTGTGAGAGATGTGGTTCTGTAGAATAGACTCTCAGGAGCTGGGTTCTGTACTGTAAGAGATGTGGATCTGTAGAATAGTCTCCTCGGTGCGGTTCGTACTGTAAGAGATGTGGACTCTGTAGAATAGTTCTCAGGTGTGGTCTGTAGTGAGAGATGTATTCTGTAGAATAGTATCCTCAGGGAGCTGGTTCTGTACTGTTGTAAGAGATGTGGTTCTGTAGAATAGTCTCTCAGGAGCTGGTTCTGTACTGTAAGAGATGTGGATCTGTAGAAATAGTCTCCTCAGGAACTGGTTCTGTACTGAAAGAGATGTGGATCTGTGGAATAGGTCTCCTCAGGAGCTGGTTCTGTCTGTAAGAGATGTGGATCTGTAGAATAGATCCTCAGGAGCTTGTTTGTACTGTAGAGATGTGATCTGGTAGAATAGTCTCCTCAGGAGCTGGTTAGTACTGTAAGAGATGTGGTTCTGTAGAATAAGTTCCTCAGAGATGGTTCTGTACTGTAAGAGAGTGGATCTGTAGAATAGTCTCCTCAGGAGATGGTTCTGTACTGTAAGAGATGTGGATCTGTAGAATAGTCTCCTCAGGTGCTGGTTCTGCACTGTAAGAGATGTGGATCTGTAGAATAGTCTCCTCAGGTGCTGGTTCGTACTGTAAGATATGTGGATCTGTAGAATAGTCTCCTCAGGAGCTGGTTCTGTACTGGTAAGAGATGTGGATCTGTAGAATAGTCTCCTCAGGAAGCTGGTTCAGTACTATGTAGGAGATGTGGATCTGTAGAATCGTCTCCTCAGGAGTTGGTTCTGACTGTGGAGATTCGGATCTGTAGAATAGTCTCCTAGGAGCTGGTTCTGTACTGTAAGAGATGTGGATCTGTTGAATAGTCTCCTCAGAGCTGGTTCTGTACTGTAAGAGATGTGGGATCTGTAGAATAGTCTCCATAGGAGCGGTTCTTGTACTGTAAGAGATGTGGATCTGTAGAATAAGTATCCTCAGGAGCTGGTTCTGTACTGTTGTAAGAGATGTGGATCTGTAGAAAGTTCTCAGGAGTGGTTCTGTACTGTAAGAGATGTTGATCTTAGAATAGTCTCCTCAGGAGCTGGTTCTGTACTGTAAGAGATGTGGATCTGTAGAATAGTCTCTCAGGAGCTGGTTCTGTACGTAAGAGATGTGGATCTTGTAGAATAGAATAGTCTCCTCAGGAAGTGGTTCTGTACCTGTAAGAGATGTGGATCTGTAGAAAAGTCTCTCAGGAGCTGGTTCTGTACTGTAAGAGATGTGGATCTGTAGAATAGTTTCCTCTGGAGCTGGTTCTGTACTGTACGAGATGTGGATCTGTAGAATAGTCTCCTCAGGAGCTGGTTCTGTGCTGTACGAGATGTGGATCTGTAGAATAGTCTCACGCAGGAGCTGGTTCTGTACTGTAGAGATGTGGATCTGTTAGAATAGTCTCCTCAGGAGCTGGTTCTGTACTGTAAGATGTGGATCTGTAGAATTAGTCTCCACAGGAGCGGTTTCTGTACTGTAAGAGATGTGGATCTGTAGAAAAGGTCTCCTCAGGAGATGGTTCATTTACTGTACGAGATGTGGATCTGTAGAATAGTCTCCTCAGGAGTGGTCTGTACTGTACGAGAGTGTGGATCTGTAGAATAGTCTCCTCAGGACGATGGTTCTGTACTGTGAAAGCAGATGGGATCTGTAGATAGTCTCTCAGGAGCTGGTTGTGACTGTACGAGATGTGGGATCTGTAGAATAGTTCCTCAGGAGCTGGTTCTGTACTGTAAGAGATGTGGATTGTAGATAGTCTCCTCAGGAGCTGGTTCTGTACGTGTAAGAGTGTGGATCGTAGAATAGTATCTCAGGAGCTGGTTCTGTACTGTAAGAGATGTGGATTGTAGAATAGACTCCTCAGGAGCTGGTTCTGTACTGTAAGAGATGTGGATCTGTAGAATAGTCTCCTCAGGAGCTGGTCTTGTAGTGAGATGTGGATCTGTAGAATAGTATCCTCAGGAGCTGGTTCTGTACTGTAAGAGATGGTGGATCTGTAGAAGAATAGTCTCCTCAGGAGCTGGTTCTGTTACTGTAAGAAGCTGTGGATCTGTAGAATAGTCTCCTCAGGAGCTGGTCTGTACTGTAGAGAGTGGGATGTAGAATAGTTTCTTGGACTGGTTCTTACTGTACGAGATGGGATCTGTAGAATAGTTCCTCAGGAGTGGTTCTGTACTGTAAGAAGATGGGGATCTGTAGAAATAGTCTCCCAGGAGCTGGTTCTGTACTGTAAGAGATGTGGATCTGTAGAATAGTCTCGTCAGGAGTGGTTCTGTACTGTAAGAGATGGGATCTGTTAGAAGAGTCTCTCAGGTAGGGTGGTTCTGTACTGTAAGAGATGTGGATCTGTAGAATAGTCTCCTCAGGTGCTGGTTCTGTACTGTAAGAGATGTGGATCTGTAGAATAGTCTCCTCAGGTGCTGGTTCTGTACCGTAAGAGCTGTGGGCTCCTTTCTGACAGCTTATTTACATCAAATTCTTCTTCTGTAGTTTTGTAATGTAAAACTTTGTTCACAGGCGTCGTAACAATGTGTCATTCCAGTCAAACAACAAACATATAAGTTAAATCCACCTGCAGCAGAAATTTGTAACTGATTGTGCAACACCCCTGCCAACCAATAGGCAGAGGGGTATTGCGAATGATGCCCTCCATCTGTATCTCCCCAGCAGGTGACCCTGGGCAACTCGCCTCAGGGAGAATACAGTCATTGTTAAGAACCAGCAGCTGTAGATACTGCCTGAACAGGCAAGGGTTAAGTATTGTTAGATTGTCATCCAATGATATTCCTTTATGTGAACTGGAGTGTAATTGGATAGTTAGCCACCACTCTCAAAACCACTTAAAAAAAACCCTGGGCAGGAAAGGGCAAGTCTCTCTTAGGCCCCAGCTCCTGACAGAGGAGCAGTTCCTAAGCCCGAGCTCTCACCATTAGAGAAGCTCTTGAAATCTAGCTCCTGACACAGGAGCAGTTTTTACCACCAGCTCTCCCTAGAGGGCACAGATCCGTCAGTGACCAGAGAGACAGTGTGACGCACACCTTCAGTGCTACACATAGAACAACCACCCAGGACAAAGCTGCAGCATCCAGTATTGGACACAGCTACATCCCAGCTTGAATCTACTACCAGGCTGGTGAACCAACTCTTGAGGATCACTCTCCATGACCACTCCAGTAATCCGGAATGATCCTGAAATGCGGAATCTCTAACAAGATCGTTTGGCCCGTTGCCTGCTGTGAGTTATTTTGCACAACATTGCCTCTGTCTGATCTTTGGATACGGCTGTATCACCACCATGGGCTTCCCATCCATTACCCAGGGACTCATCCTACAGACACTCAGGGCTTGCCCCAGGGAGAACCAGTACCACAGCCTCTCCCTCCATCTTTCTTGCACACACCACCTGCTGAAAACCTGCCAGGCTGTAGGACAGCCCTCCAGTCCCAATACCAAGCACCGTGACCACAGCGTGCCTAGGCCGCAACCGCCAGCCACTCCGGTATTCTGGGCCCCGGCTGTCTCCAGGCCCCAAGAAAAGGCTAGGCCCCGGTGGGGGATGTTGCAGTTGTTATAGTGAATATCTTTGGCTGAGAATGTGCAGTTTTGTAGCCCTCGGGTGGAGATCCCTGGTCAGGTCTTCTCTTGCTCCAGATGTGGCAGCTGTGGAGCTCAGGTGGGGGTAATGCTGACAAATGGGATGAGATTTATATTAGTTCTTATAACAAAACCCTCCATCTTCTCTCAACAACGTTATCTCTGGAGCTTTCTCCCACCATCACAATGTTCTGCGTTTCATGTCACTGGGCATCACATCATCAACGTGGGAGAAGATAATGTAGATTTTCATACATTCTTCATTTTTTATCATCTTTTGAATTTGTAATAAAGAGAATGACTAATGACTATTACTAATTACTAATGACTGTTACGTGCAGCGGGCGTCGGCTTTGAACTCTCATATCTCAGCCTGTGGCTCCCTATGATTAAAGAAGCAGAGACTGAGATCCCCGGCACATGGCATCCAGAGGTTTTGGAAGATGAACTAATGTTCCTGAGGACCAGTTCGGACGTGGATATAGATCGTAATATTGTTGCAGTTATTACTGCACAGGTAACAGCTGGGAAGCGTAACAATGTGTCAGAGGGAAAGTATCATCGTCTCCGCAGCTTATAAAGCTATATTATATTTTATATCACGTATCTCTTTCCCTTTATTGAAATACTAGATTCTGCCATCTCCATCCTAAAATCTTATTGTGAGTCATGAATTCCTTCTGTTACCTGTCATACCGCCAGTGACCACAGCAAGGTACATAGAGCACTTCCCATAGACACTAATGCCACAGCGCCTCCAACGTTCTCATACCAAGAGGGGGAATCATCGGTTATAAGGTTATATAAACCTTTGGGGGGGGGAAGGTTCTCTCTCTCTTAGCTCTTACTGCCGGGGATAGCATAAGGAGCACATGTGTGGAGATGAGGCCCAAGCAGAGCTCCACCTTCAGGATTCTGCCTCATCCTGCTGCTGAAGAAGCCAACTATCCTCTCCACTTGGCATGGAAGTGGCATAAGGGGGAAAATAGTCACAATTTTTGGCCATGCGACATTATCAAGGCTTGTACACTAGTACACCAATAAACCACCTGGACCTAACTTTATCATAGATCATGGAGGGTGTGGCTCCATCAGAGACCACCTCGGCCTGACTTCATCAGAGACCACCACAACCTGGCTTCATCAGAGACCCACCTGGACCAGGCTCCATCAGAGACCCACCTGGGCTCAGAACTTATCAGAGACCCACCTGGGCTCAGAACTTATCAGAGACCATTGGGGACTTGGCCTTCATCAGAGATCAATTGGACCAGGCTCCATCAGAGACCACCTCGGCCTGGCTTCATCACAGACCCACCTGGACCAGGCTCCATCAGAGACCCACCTGGGCCTGGCTCCATCAGAGACCCACCTGGGCATGGCTCCATCAGAGACCCACCTGGGCATGGCTCCATCAGAGACCCACCTGGGCATGGCTCCATCAGAGACCCACCTGGGCTCAGCATTTATCAGAGACCATTGGGGACTTGGCCTTCATCAGAGATCCACCTGGGCCTGGATCCATCAGAGACCACCTGGGCCTGGTTCTATGAGAGCCGAGCTGGGTCTGGCTCCATCAGAACCCACCTGGGCCTGGCTCCATCATAGACCACCTGGGCTCAGCCTTTATCATAGATCATTGGGGATTCGGCCTTTATCAAAGCCCAACTGGGTCTGGCTCCATCAGGGACCACCTGGGCCTGGCTCCATCAGAGACCACCTGAGCCTGGCTCCATCGTAGACCACGATAATCCCAGTCCGCAGTTGAGTCCTTACACAAGCCTCAGCTTCTTTCATCCTGCAAAGTCACTGCTGCCGCTGAGGTGTGAGTGACGGCGCTGATCCAGCATCAGACGGAGAAGATGTAACCTTGTAAGGTTTGTCTTTTTTGACGTGATCTGCCATTGCTATGGAGACGAAAAGTTCTCGTACATTCACGGGAGGGTCACGCGCCATTCACTGTATCTGGAAGTTAGCGTCAGAGTGTCGGGAAACAATGCAACCCACAAGAGCCGCTGATTGGTCCAAACATCATGTTCTGTAACATCTTGTGCTGACGCTGATTTTAGGTATTTTTGTATTTTAAGCCATTGTCTGTTGTTTGTTCTTCTCATCAGGTTCAATGACGAGGTCTCCGGGAAGTGGTTGGTGCTTTATGCAATTTGATCAAAATGTAACTAAGAACCTCAAGTCCGTTTTGATATTGTAGCCGAGCGTCGATGGATCATT
This sequence comes from Engystomops pustulosus, assembly GCA_019512145.1. Taxonomy (NCBI): domain Eukaryota; kingdom Metazoa; phylum Chordata; class Amphibia; order Anura; family Leptodactylidae; genus Engystomops; species Engystomops pustulosus. The sequence continues at coordinate 139,826 of WNYA01000339.1, read as the reverse complement.
GTATGATGTGTAGATGTGCCGTCCCGTCTCCTCTCCCAATGTTTGATCGGGTTCAACTACTCTTACTGCTCTGCGCTGAGATCCCGGGGTCAGGTCATGGCTGGAAGTCCTGGGGGTCACAGTCCCGGGCCGAGCATCTCCATTTATCTTCAGTGAGCAGGATAGCGATGAGTTTGGGGCTTATTCTGACTCAAGAGACAAAAATTCTGCTGTGAAATGAAATCGTTTTTCTCGCTTTCCACCTGAGGCGAATTCGAGAAGTGGAATCATTACATTGAGATTGAAAAATAAAAAAATGACCACGGCAGGATCTGCAGATGTAAACACTTTAATAGACCGCAGGGGTAAAGGACGGAGGAAAGAGAGAGTTATTACATAAATGTGAGCAGGAGGACGACTTTACACTTCTTATATAATGAGCACAAGATTCTATATACGGGCAGTCTTAAGAACACCCGACTTACAGACGACCCCTAGTTACAGACGGACCTCCGGATGTTGGTAATTTACTGTACTTTAGCCTTAGGCTACAATAATCAGCTATAAAAGTTATCACAGGTGTCTGTAATGAAGCTTTAGTGTTATTCCTGGTTCTTATGACAATCCAACATTTTTAAAATACAATTGTCACAGAGACCAGAAAAATTTTGGCTGGAGTTACAATTATAAAATATACAGTTCCGACTTACATACAAATTCAACTTAAGAACAAACCTATAGAACCTATCTTGTACATAACCCGAGGACTGCCTGTATACCACAATGTCATGTATGTACACAGTGGGGCAGATTTACTTACCCGGTCCATTCGCGATCCAGCGGCGCGTTCTCTGCGCTGGATTCGGGTCCGGACGGAATTCATTAAGGCAGTTCCTCTGACGTCCACCAGGTGGCGCTGCTGCGCTGAAGAGCATCGGAGCGCACTCAAGTTCACCGGCCTATTCCTGGTGAAGGTAAGTGCAAGCTCCGCAACAGATTTTTTTTTTTAAATGCGGCAGTTTTTCCAAATCCGTTTTCGTTCGGCCACGCCCCCTGATTTCCGTTGCGTGCATGCCGGCGCCGATGTGCCACAATCCGATCGCGTGCGCCAAAATCCCGGGGCAATTCAGGGAAAATCGGCGCAAATCGGAAATATTCGGGTAACACATCGGTAAAATGCCAATTGGGCCCTTAGTAAATGACCCCCAGTGTGGTTTATTTACTAAGGGTCGCTGATCGCACTTTCGTCGGACTGTTCACGGTTTTAGGGATTTGCGCAGCTTTAACCGGTATTTACCAGGGGTTTGTGCTGGGATTGTGTTGCAGGTGATCGGATGTTGGCCCGGCTGCGCTGCTTTCATGCGACAGAAATCGTGGGGTGGGCCGTCGGATGATCCAATTGATTCGGACTGAGCGCGGGATTTAACTTTCAAATTGTGTCACAAGACAATGCACTTACATGCACCAGGAAGAAGAAGGTGAACTCCGGCGGACCTGAGCGGGATATCAGAATATCAGGAGCACACTCTTAGAGAATTGTGGCAGAGAGCATTATCGGCGGACAATGCACTTTTGTGAACCCCGCGGGACGGGTAAATGTGCTCTAGTGACCGTACCAGCAGAATAGTGAGTGCAGCTCTGGAGTATGATACAGGATGTAACTCAGGATCAGTACAGGATAAGTAATGTCATGTATGATAGAATGAGGAATAGTCTCCTCAGTGTGCTGGTTCTGTACTGTAAGAGATGTGGATCTGTAGAATATGATCGAATAGTCTCCTCAGGAGCTGTTTCTGTACTGTAAGAGATGTGGACCTGTAAAATAGTCTCCTCAGGAGCTGGTTCTGTACTGTAAGAGATGTGGATCTGTAGAATAGTCTCCTCAGGAGCTGGTTCTGTACTGTAAGAGATGTGGATCTGTAGATAGTCTCCTCAGGAGCTGGTTCTGTACTGTAAGAGATGGGATCTGTAGAATAGTCTCCTCAGGTGCTGGTTCTGTACTGTAAGATATGTGGTTCTGTAGAATAGTCTCCTCAGGAGCTGGTTCTGTACTGTAAGAGATTGGGGATCTGTAGAATAGTCTCCTCAGGAGCTGGTTCTGTACTGTAGGAGATGTGGATCTGTAGAATAGTCTCCTCAGGAGCTGGTTCTGTACTGTAAGAGATGTGGATCTGTAGAATAGTCTCCTCAGGAGCTGGTTCTGTACTGTGAGAGATGTGGATCTGTAGAATAGTCTCTCAGGGAGCTGGTTCTGGTGCTGTAAGAGATGTGGATCGTAGAATAGTCTCCTCAGGAGTGGTTCTGTACTGAAGAGATGTGGATCTGTAGAATAGTCTCCTCAGGAGCTGGTTCGGTACTGTGAGAGATGTGGATCTGTAGAATAGTCTCCAGGAGTGGTTCTGTGCGAAGAGATGTGGATCTGTAGAATAGTCTCCTCAGGAGCTGGTTCTGTACTGTGAGAGATGTTGGATCTGTAGAATAGTCTCCTCAGGAGCTGGTTCTGTGCTGTAAGAGATGTGGATCTGTAGAATAGTCTCCTCAGGTGCTGGTTCTGTGCTGTAAGAGATGTGGATCTGTAGAAATAGTCTCCTCAGGTGCTGGTTCTGCACTGTAAGAGATGTGGCTCTGTAGAATAGTCTCCTCAGGAGCTGGTTCTGTACTGTAAGAGATGTGGTTCTGTAGATAGGACTCCTCAGGAGCTGGTTCTGTACTGAGAGAGATGTGGATCTGTAGATAGTCTCCTCAGGAGTTGGTTCTGTACTGTAAGAGATGTGGATCTGTTAGAATAGTTCCTCAGGAGCTGGTTCTGTACTGTAAGAGATGTGGATCTATGAATAGTCTCCTCAGGAGCGGGTTCTGTACTGTAAGAGAAGGGAATCTGTTAGAATAGTCCCCAGGAGCTGGTTCTGTACTGTAAGAGATGGGGCTCTGTAGAATAGTCTCCTCAGGAGCTGGTTCTGTACTGTAAGAGATGTGGATCTGTAGACAGTCTCCTCAGGGAGCTGGTTTGTATGTACGAGATGTTGATCTATAGAATAGTTCCTCAGGAGCTGGTTCTGTACTGTGAGAGATGTGGTTCTGTAGAATAGACTCTCAGGAGCTGGGTTCGTACTGTAAGAGATGTGGATCTGTAGAATAGTCTCCTCAGGTGCGGTTCTGTACTGTAAGAGATGTGGACTCTGTAGATAGTTCCTCAGGTGTGGTCTGTACTGTAAGAGATGTGATTCTGTAGAATAGTCTCCTCAGGAGCTGGTTCTGTACTGTAAGAGATGTGGTTCTGTAGAATAGTCTCCTCAGGAGCTGGTTCTGTACTGTAAGAGATGTGGATCTGTAGAATAGTCTCCTCAGGAACTGGTTCTGTACTGAAAGAGATGTGGATCTGTGGAATAGTCTCCTCAGGAGCTGGTTCTGTACTGTAAGAGATGTGGATCTGTAGAATAGACTCCTCAGGAGCTGGTTCTGTACTGTAAGAGATGTGGATCTGTAGATAGTCTCCTCGGAGTGGTTGAGTACTGTAAGAGATGTGGTTCTGTAGAATAGTATCCTCAGGAGATGGTTCTGTACTGTAAGAGAGTGGATCTGTAGAATAGTCTCCTCAGGAGCTGGTTCTGCACTGTAAGAGAGTGTGGATCTGTAGAATAGTCTCCTCAGGTGCTGGTTCTGTACTGTAAGAGATGTGGATCTGTAGAATAGTCTCCTCAGGTGCTGGTTCTGTACTGTAAGATATGTGGATCTGTAGAATAGTCTCTCAGGAGCTGGTTCTTACTGTAAGAGATGTGGATCTGTAGAATAGTCTCCTCAGGAGCTGGTTCTGTACTGTAGGAGATGTGGATCTGTAGAATCGTCTCCTCAGGAGCTGGTTCTGTAATGTAGGAGATGCGGATCTGTAGAATAGTCTCCTCCGGAGCTGGTTCTGTACTGTAAGAGATGTGGATCTGTAGAATAGTCTCCTCAGAGCTGGTTCTGTACTGTAAGAGAGTGGATCTGTAGAATAGTCTCCTAAGGAGCTGGTTCTGTTGTACTGTTAGAGATGTGGATCTGTAGAATAGTTCCTCAGGAGCTGGGTTCTGTACTGTAAGAGATGTGGATCGTAGATAGTCTCCAGGAGGGTTCTGACTGTAAGAGAGTTGATCTGTAGAATATCTCTCAGGAGATGGTTCTGTTACTGTAAAGAGATTGTGATCTGAGAATAGTCTCTCAGGAGCTGGTTCTGTATGTAAGAGATGTGGATCTGTAGAATAGTCTCCCAGGAGCTGGTTCTGTACGTAAGAGATGTGGATCCTGTAGAAAAGTCTCCTCAGGAAGTTGGTTCTGTACTGTAAGGAGATGGGATCTGTAGAATGTCTCCTCGGAGCTGGTTCTGTACTACGAGATGTGGATCTGTAGAATAGTCTCCTCGGAGCTGATGCTGTGCGTACGAGATGTGGATATGTGAATAGTCTCCTCAGGAGATGGTTCTGTACTGTAAGGATGTGTGGATCTGTAGAATAGTCCCTCAGGAGCTGGTTCTGTACTGTAGAGATGTGGATCTGTAGAATAGTCTCCCACAGGGGCTGGTTCTGTACTGTAAGAGATGTGGATCTGTAGAAAAGTCTCCTACAGGAGCTGGTTCTTTTACTGTACGAGATGTGGATCTGTAGAATAGTCTCCTCAGGAGTGGTTCTGTACTGTACGAGATGTGGGATCTGTAGAAATAGTCTCCTCAGGAGATGGTCTGTACTGAAAGAGTGTGGATCTGTAGAATAGTCTCCTCAGGAGCTGGTTCTGTACTGTACGAGATGTGGTCTGTAGAATAGTTCCTCAGGAGCTGGTTCTGTACTGTAAGAGATGTGGATTGTAGCATAGTCTCCTCAGGAGGATGGTTCTACTGTAAGAGATGTGGATCGTAGAATAGTTTCAGGAGATGGTTCGTACTGTAAGAGTGTGGATCTGTAGAATAGTGACTCCTCAGGAGCTGGTTCTGTACTGTAAGAGATGTGGATCTGTAGAATAGTCTCCTCAGGAGCTGGTTCTGTACTGTAAGGAGATGTGGATCGTAGAATAGTTCCTCAGGAGCTGGTTCTGTACTGTAAGAGATGTGGATCTGTAGAATAGTCTCCTCAGGAGCTGGTTCTGTACTGTAAGAGATGTGGATCTGTAGAATAGTCTCCTCAGGAGCTGGTTCTGTACTGTAAGAGATGGTGGATCTGTAGAATAGTTTCCTCTGGACTGGTTCTGTACTGTACGAGATGTGGATCTGTAGAATAGTTCCTCAGGAGTGGTTCTGTACTGTAAGAGATGTGGATCTGGAGAATAGTCCTCTCAGGAGCTGGTTCTGTACTGTAAGAGAAGTGGATCTGTAGAATAGTCTCTCAGGAGCTGGTTCTGTACTGTAGAGGATGTGGATCTGTAGAATAGTGTCTCAGGAGGTGGTTCTGTACGTAAGAGATGGGGATCTGTAGAATAGTCTCCTCAGGTTGGTTCTGTACGTAAGAGATGGGATCGTAGAATAGTCTCCTCAGGTGCTGGTTCGTACCGTAAGAGCTGTGGGCTCCTTTCTGACAGCTTTTTACATCAAATTCTTTTCTGTAGTTTGTAATGTAAAACTTTGTTCACAGGCGTCGAACAATGTGTCATTCCAGTCAAACAACAAACATATATAATTAAATCCACCCTGCAGCAGAAAATTTGTAACTGATTGTGCAACCACCCCTGCCAACCAATAGGCAGAGGGGTTGCGAATATGCCCTCCATCTGTATCTCCCCAGCAGGTGACCCTGGGCAACTAGCCTCAGGAGAATACAGTCATTGTAAGAACCAGCAGCTGTAGATACTTGCCTGAACAGGCAAGGGTTAAGTATTGTAGTGTCATCCAATGTATTCGCTTTTATGTGAACTGGAGTGTAATGGATAGTTAGCCAACCACTCTCAAAAACATTAAAAAAACCCTGGGCAGGAAAGGGCAAGTCTCTCTTAGGCCCCAGCTCCTGACAGAGGAGCAGTTCCTAAGCCCGAGCTTCACCATTAGAGAAGCTTTGAAATCTAGCTGACACAGGAGCATTTTTACACCAGCTCTCCCTAGAGGGCACAGATCCTCATTGACCAGAAGACAGTGTGACGCACACCTTCAGTGCACACATAGAACAACCACCCAGGACAAGTGCAGCATCAGTATTGGACACAGCTACATCCCAGCTTGAATCTACTACCAGGCTGGTGAACCAACTCTGAGGAATCACTCTCCATGACCACTCCAGTAATCCGGAATGATCTGAAATGCGGAATCTCTAACAAGATCGTTTGGCCCGTTGCCTGCTGGGAGTTATTTGCACAACATTGCACTCTGTCTGATCTTTGGATCGGCTGTATCACCACCATGGGTTCCATCCATTACCCAGGGATCATCATACAGAAACTCAGGGCTTGCCCCAGGGAGAACCAGTACCACAAGCCTCTCCTCCATCTCTTGCACACACCACACCTGCTGAAAACCTGCCAGGCTGTAGGACAGACCCTCCAGTCCCAATACCAAGCACGTGACCACAGCGTGCCTAGGCCGCAACCGCCAGCCACTCCGGTATTCTGGGCCAGTGTCTCCAGGCCCCAAGAAAAGGCTAGGCCCGGTGGGGGATGTTTGCAGTTGTATAGTGAATATCTTTGGCTGAGAATGTGCAGTTTTTAGCCCTCGGGTGAGATCCGGTCAGGTCTTCTCTTGCATCCAGATGTGGCAGCTGTGGAGCTCAGGTGGGGGGTAATGCTGACAAGGGATGAGATTTATAGTTCTTTTAAACAAAACCCTCATCTTTCTCTCAAAACGTTACTCTGGAGCTTTCTCCACCATCACAATGTTCTGCGTTCATGTCATGGGCATCACATCATCAACGTGGGAGAAGATAATGTAGATTTTCATACATTCTTCATTTTATCATCTTTTGAATTTGTAATAAAGAGAATGACTAATGACTATACTATATTACTAATGGACTGTTACGTGCAGCGGGCGTCGGCTTTGAACTCTCAATATCTCAGCCTGTGGCTCCTATGATTAAAGAAGCAGAGATGAGATCCCCGGCACAGCACCTGGCATCCAGAGGTTTTGGAAGATGAACTAAGTTCCTGAGGACCAGTTCGGACGTGGATTAGATCGTAAATTGGTGCAGTTATTACTGCACAGGTAACAGCTGGGAAGCGTAACAATGTGTCAGAAGGAAAGTATCATCGTCTCCGCAGCTTATAAAGCTATATTATATTTTATATAACGTACTTCTTTCTTTATTGAAATACTAGATTCTGCCATCTCCATCCTAAAATCTTATTGTAGTCATGAATTCCTTCTGTTACCGTCATACCGCCAGTGACCACAGCAAGGAACATAGAGCACTTCCCATAGAAACTAATGCCACAGCGGCCTCCAACGTTCTCATACCAAGAGGGGGAATCAATCGGCGTATAAGGTTATATAAACCTTTGGGGGGGGGAAGGTTCTCTCTCTCTTAGCTCTTACTGCCGGGGATAGCATAAGGAGCACATGTGTGGAGATGAGGCCCAAGCAGAGCTCCACCTTCAGGATTCTGCCTCATCCTGCTGAAGAAGGAACACTATCCTTCCACTTGGCATGAAGTGGCAATAAGGGGAAAATAGTCACAATTTTTGGCCATGCGACCTTATCAAGGCTTGTACACTAGTACACCAATAAACCCACCTGGACCTAACTTGTATCAAGATCATGGAGGGTGTGGCTCCATCAGGACCACCTCGGCCTGACTTCATCAGAGACCACCACAACCTGGCTATATCAGAGACCCACCTGGACCAGGCTCCATCAGAGACCCACCTGGGCTCAGAACTTATCAGAGACCACCTGGGCTCAGAACTTATCAGAGAACATTGGGGACTGGCCTCATCAGAGATCAATTGGACCAGGCTCCATCAGAGGACCACCCGGCCTGGCTTCATCACAGACCCACCTGGACCAGGCTCCATCAGAGAACCACCTGGGCTGGCTCATCAGGACCCACATGGGCATGGCTCCATCAGAAGACCCACCTGGGCATGGCTCCATCAGAGACCCCACCCTGGGCATGGCTCCATCAGAGACCCACTGGGTCAGCATTTATCAGAGACCATTGGGGACTTGGCCTTCATCAGAGATCCACCTGGGCCTGGATCCATCAGAGACCACCTGGGCTGGTTCTATGAGAGCCGAGCTGGGTTGGCTCCTCAGAACCACCTGGGCCTGGCTCCATTTCATAGACCACCTGGGCTCAGCCTATCATAGATCATTGGGGATTCGGCCTTTATCAAGCCCAACTGGGTCTGGCTCCTCAGGGACCACCTGGGCCTGGCTCCATCAGAGACCACCTGAGCCTGGCTCCATCGTATAGACCACGATAATCCCAGTCCGCAGTTGAGTCCTTACACAAGCCTCAGCTCATTCTTTCATCCTGCAAAGTCACTGCTGCCGCTGAGGTGGTGAGTGACGGCGCTGATCCAGCATCGACGGAGAAGATGTAACCTTGTAAGGTTTGTCTTTTTTGACGTGATCTGCCATTGCTATGGAGACGAAAAGTTCTCGTACACTTCACGGGAGGGTTCACGCGCCATTCACTGTATCGGAAGTTAGCGTAGAGTGTCGGGAAACAATTGCAACCACAAGAGCCGTGATGTCCAAACATCATGTTCTGTAACATCTTGTGCTGACGCTGATTTTAGGTATTTTTGTATTTTAAGCCATTGTCTGTTGTTTGTTCTTCTATCAGGTTCAATGACGAGGTTCCGGGAAGTGGTTGGTGTTTATGCAATTTGATCCAAATGTAACTAAAACCCAGTCCGTTTTGATATTGTAGCCGAGCGTCGATGGATCATTGTATGATGTGTAGATGTGCCGTCCCGTCTCCTCTCCCAATTGTTTGATCGGGTTCAACTACTCTACTGCTTCTGCGCTGAGATCCCGGGTCAGGTATGGCTGGAAGTCCTGGGGGGTCACAGTCCCGGGCGAGCATCTCCATTTATCTTCAGTGGCAGGATAGCGATGAGTTTGGGGCTTATTGACTCAAGAGACAAAATTTGTGTGAAATGAAATCGTTTTTCTCGGCTTTCCACCTGAGGCGAATTCGAGAAGTGGAATTTACATTGAGATGAAAAATAAAAAATGACCACGGCAGGATCTGCAGATGTAAACACTTAATAGACCGCAGGTGGTAAAGGACGGAGGAAAGAGAGAGTTATTACATAAATGTGAGCAGGAGGGACACTTTCACTTCTTAATAATGAGCACAAGATTCTATATACGGCGTCTTAAGAACACCGACTTACAGACGACCCTAGTTACAGACGGACCTCGGATGTTGGTAATTTACTGTACTTTAGCCTTAGGCTACAATAATCAGCTATAAAAGTTATCACAGGTGTCTGTAATGAAGCTTTAGTGTTATTCCTGGTTCTTATGACAATCCAAAATTTTTAAAATACAATTGTCACAGAGACCAGAAAAATTTGGCTGGAGTTACAATTATAAAATACAGTTCGACTTACATCAAATTCAACTTAAGAAAAACCTATAGAACCTATCTTGTACTAACCGAGGACTGCCTGTATACCACAATGTCATGTATGTACACAGTGGGGCAGATTACTTACCCGGTCCATTCGCGATCCAGCGGCGCGTTCTCGCGCTGGATTCGGGCCGGACGGAATTCATAAGGCAGTTCCTCTGACGGTCCACCAGTGGGCGCTGCTGCGCGAAGAGCATCGGAGCGCACTCAAGTTCACCGGCCTATTCCTGGTGAAGGTAAGTGCAGTCCGCAACAGATTTTTTTTTTTAAATGCGGCAGTTTTTCCAAATCCGTTTTCGTTCGGACGCCCCCTGATTTCCGTTGCGTGCATGCCGGCGCCGATGTGCCACAATCCGATCGCGGGCGCCAAAATCCCGGGGCAATTCAGGGAAAATCGGCGCAAATCGGAAAATTCGGGTAACACATCGGTAAAATCCAATTGGGCCCTTAGTAAATGACCCCCGTGTGGTTTATTACTAAGGTCGCTGATCGCACTTTCGTCGGATGTTCACGGTTTTAGGGATTTGCGCACGCTTTAACCGGTATTTAACAGGGGTTGTGCTGGGATTGTGGTGCAGGTGATCGGATGTTGGCCCGGCTGCGTGCTTTCATGGCGCAGAAATCGTGGGGTGGGCCGTCGGATGATCCAATTGATTCGGATCTGAGCGCGGGATTTACTTTCAAATTGTGTCACAAGACCATGCACTTACATGCACCAGGAAGAAAGGTGAAACTCCGTGCGGGCTGAGCGGGATATCAGAATATCAGGAGCACACTCTTAGAGAATGTGGCAGAGAGCATTATCGGCGGGACAATGCACTTTTGTGAACCCCGCGGGACGGGTGGGTAAATGTGCTCTAGATGACCGTACCAGCAGAATAGTGAGTGCAGCTCTGGAGTTAGTACAGATGTAACTCAGGATCAGTACAGGATAGTAATGTCATTATGTACACAGTGACTGCACCAGCAGCAGAATAGTGAGTGCAGCTCTGGGGTATAATACAGGATGTAACTCAGGATCAGTACAGGTAAGTAATGTCATGTATGTACACAGTGACTGCACCAGCCAGTAAATAGTGAGTGCAGCTCTGGGGTATAATACAGGATGTAACTCAGGATCAGTACAGGATAAGTAATGTCAGATGTACACCGTGACTGCACCAGCAGAATAGTGAGTGCAGCTCTGGAGTATAATACAGGGATATAACCAGGATCGTACAGGATAAGTAATGTCATGTATACACAGTGACTGCACCAGCAGCAGAATAGTGAGTGCAGCTCTGGGATAATACAGGATGTAACATGTCAGTAAGGATAAGTAATGTCATGTATGTACACAGTGACTGCACCAGCAGCAGAATAATGAGTGCAGTCTGGGGTATAATACAAGATGTAACTCAGGATCATACAGGATAAGTAATGTCATGTATTTACACAGTGACTGCACCAGCAGAATAGTGAGTGCAGATCTGGAGTATAGTACAGATTAACTCAGGATCAGTACAGGATAAGTAATGTCATGTATGTACACAGTGACTGCACCAGCAGCAGAATAGTGAGTGCAGCTCTGGGGTATAATACAGGATGTAACTCATGATCAGTACAGGATAAGTAATGTCATGTATGTACACAGTGACTGCACCTGCAGCAGAATAGTGAGTGCAGCTCTGGGGTATAATACAGGATGTAACTCAGCATCAGTACAGGATAAGTAATGTCATGTATGTACACAGTGACTGCACCAGCAGCAGAATAGTGAGTGCTGGCTCATTCCACTGTGAGCTGCTGACGGGTGTGGTTGTGTGCTGCTGAGCTCCTGCACCACCTGGAGGAAGATCAATCCACCCAGGCCTGCTCTCTCCTCCCCAGGGAGGGAGTGGGTTCACTGGGATGAATCCTGCAGGAAAGTCCCAGGCTCCTGTCTCCCGGACCAGGCCGGCGGGGGGCAGGAGAAGCCAGTTACCGGCCAAATCGGAGGGGGTAAGAAGATCTGCCCGGAGCCAAGGACGCAGCGATGTGACCTCGGCTGCCACCCCCAAGACCCAGGGAAGCCGCAAGGTCTCCGGAACACAGAAGATCAAGGCAAGTGACATCAGCCTAAGTGCTCCTCCTGGAAAGCTAGGAGGAGGTACGGGAGACCTTGGCCCTAGCGGGGGTGGCCACTAAGAAGAAGAAGCCTGATCTTCTAACCACCATCAACAGGCTTAAAGCCGAGGTCACCGCTCTGGAGGAGAAGCGTCGGCTTATCCGTGACAACAGCGGTCCGTTCCGAGAAAAGCTGGAGAACGACATGCGGTTTGAAGAAATGCGCCAGGATAAGCTGAGAAAGCTGAAGGGGCTTGAGATCCAGGCGGATGATGGCGATGATGAGGAGGATGAGGAAGACCTGCCGTGTCCGTCTGGTGGCCTGCGCCAACACCAGCAGGCCTCGCACGACAGGCTGCCTGCAGAGCAAGCGCCATTACCATCAGGCTGCGGCTCTGCCAACCTGGAGGAGGAAAGTGAGGGCAGCGGTCAGGGAGGGGCGCTAATGGCTCAGATACGTCAGCTCGAGTCCCCAGTTCACCTCCAGAACTTCTCCTTCGGTGATGATATGCCAGATGACGACCTAAAGAGAAAGAAGAGAGCCAAGAAGATCAAGGCGTCTCAGGAGGTGAATCTGGTGTTTCGTCCTCTCCCTGTTCCCTCCGGGCGGGCAGCAGTGCCAGCCTGTCGTGTAGGCCCCGTTACCCAGCCCAGCACGAATCCTGCAGTGGACTCGGTGCCAGGGTGCGGGGAGATTGCAAAGCCACGTTCCATCATGGCGCAGAGCACCAGCCTTGTTTGTAGTAGCAAGGATGGTGCAGGGAAGGCATCGGCCGAAAGGCCGGACAGTGAGGGCGATCCGGCAGGTCCTGGTACTGTGCGCTGCCCCCTAGTGGGAGGGGGGGGTGGCCCAGTGCCAGGGGCAGTGGCGGTGGCTCCTGTGGCCCCTAGCTCTGTGGCTGCAACTAGCTCCGGTGAGCAGCGGCAGTGTGATGGGGCTAATGGGGCTTGTAGTGCGGCGCCTCCCAAACATCCCGTGCAGCCTGCAGAGAAAGGCGCAGGAAAAGTGTTATTCTGTATTGGTGCATCAAACTCTGAAGACATGAAAGGGCCAAAAAAACTGTCTGGAGTCTGTAAGGACAAGAGGCCTCTACCACCAATCGAGCAGCGATGCTCAAACATCATAACAACTGCTGGACAACAAGGGGTTAATGCCAATGAGGCAGAGGGCACAAATAAGATCGGGGTTGGAGCTGCCTCTTCTCAGGCTGTATCAGCTATGGAGGTGGCTCTACCCCCAGTGTCCAGTGACGCCGAGGCAACCCCAGGTCCTCCTGGCCCAGCTGGTGTGAGTGATGCAAGGAAGCGAGGCAGTAATACACATAGTGTGGTGGGAGTGGTGAATGGTGCTGAGGGGGGTGATCCTGTTGTGCGTGCTGGACCTTCTGCACCCCCAGTGGTGGCCGCTCCTATAAGGAGCTATGCGAGTGTCACCGCTGGGGCAAGTGGGGTTAACTCCTTGTCTCCTGGCTCTGGGAATAGCGTTTTGCAAAGGCGTCTTCTGGAGGCTCTCAGGAGAGGGGAAAAGTCAATCACTGTAGAGGGGAGAGATGTTGATCTGTCCTTCTGGACAGACAGGCATGGCCTGGCAGCCTTCCAAGAGAAAAGGGGGGGAGAGACTGTATGGTCTTTACCCACAACTGGGCCCGGAGCTGCCCGTAGGAATGTGGTTCGTCTTCGCTGGAGGGGCAGTGACGCATGCCCACCCAGGTCAAGGGTGGTGGAGCTCCTCCTGAAGATGAACTTCAGGGCTAGTGACATCTTTGCCCTGATACATCCTTATGGTACTCCGGAGTTCGATGTCAGCTTTGTTCGGCCGGAGGGCTTAGAGCTCTTCTGGTCGAATTATGAGCTGGCAAAGAACGAGCCCGCATGGCGAGACTTTGCTGTGCAAGCAGTGTCTCGCCAAAACACAGTCAAGAAGGTGACCGTTTTGACCCGTAACGAGTCACTTTCTTGCATGGACATCATGACTTGGCTAAGTCGTTATGGTGAGGTTGTACAGGTACCTCAGAAAAACCGCGATGAATTTGGCATTTGGTCTGGAGCCTGGACCTTCATGATGAAGTTGAAGTGTTCAGGCGGCACAGTCGCCCACATTCCCTCTTCAGCCTTTCTTGGGCGAGACAGAATCCTGATTTTCTACCAGGGGCAGCCGAAGGTCTGTCACAGGTGCGGTGACCCCACACACTTTAGCGCCAGCTGCCAAGTGCAGAAGTGCGCTTTGTGTGGTGGGCTAGGTCATCTCGCTGCATCCTGTAAGGACATTAGGTGTAACCTGTGTGGTGAGCTCGGTCACCCTTTCAGCCGTTGTCCTCGCTCCTTTGCCAATGCGGTTGTGACCCCAGTGGAGGAGAGCCATGAGGTTGCTTCTGCTGGGGAAGGTACCAGCAGAGGTGGAGGAGCTGAGGGGCCTGTGAAGAAAAGCAAGAATAAATCACCTTCTCAGTTGAGGCGGCTTGAAGCCAGACAAAAAGGGAGAGAACTGGGGAAGCCTCAGGTTGCTGGGGTGACCCTTGGTCCTTCCTCAGAGGCTGGTCATGCTACTGAGGCCCTGAGGGATGATGAGTTGGATGAGGAGGTCAGGAGGATGGAGCGCGAGAAGGGTGCCATGTCCTCCACGTCCTCCCATTATGAAAGTATGGATGAGGATAACAGGATTTGGCTAGAAAATAAGCGCAAGCAGAAAAAGAAAAAACGCGGCCGATCTAAGGTACCTAAGGAAGGGAAAACTTCCTCCCCTCTGGTTGAGCTTTCCAACCGGTTCCTCACCCTCGATGAGATCGCCTCCTCGGGAAGAGAGGCTGAGGGTGGGGTTCTGGAGGTGGCGGCGGAGCAGCCTGCAGGGGGCGCCGAGTCTCTATCCTCTGGGGAAGCTGGGTCCTCAGAGTGGGAGACTGACTCAGAGTCAGGAGACAAGGACGAAGGAGAGGGTGGTCCGGGTGGGTCCTTGGGGGCCAGTAATAATATGGACACCACAATCTCATTAAAGAGAAGTTGCCCCAATTCTGAAGGTAAAAGGGAAAAGGCATCATCTTCAGAGGACAGTAGAGGGAAGGGAGGCAGTAAGAAAAAAGCCGTCTAACTCAATCACTCATGATGGCGGCACCCACTCCGTTGACGCTGGCGTCCATTAATGTCGCCAGCATTAAGTCTGATGCGGCTAGATTTGCGGCCTTTGATTTTCTCGGCCGCGTTGAAGCCGACATTTTATTTTTGCAGGAGACCAGGCTGCCAGATTTGGCGGCCGTGTTTAAAGCTAAGAGGGAATGGAGACACGGGCCTTCCTATTGGTCTCTTGCGGCCGAGCCGTATAGCGGAGTGGCGGTCCTCTTTACCGCACCGGTAGAATGCCGACGAGTTATTGAGTTAGAAATGGGGAGGTGTCTGATCCTGGATGTCCTCATGAAGGGACAAGAACTTCGCCTTATTAACATCTATGGTCCCCAGTCCAAGTGGGACAGGAAGTGTCTCTTTATGAGGATCAAGCCCTACCTTTTTACTAGTCGGCAGGTGGTCTTTGGAGGGGACTTCAATGCTGTCACGAGGTCCCAGGATAGGGGAGGTTCCAGAGACAAGCTGACTTATGATAGCGTCGCTCTTAATAGCATAGCCAGTGAGGCTCACCTGGTGGATGTCCACATCCGGCACACCCCAGGCCACGCGGGGTTCACCTATTATAGGGGTAGCTGTAGGTCTAGAATAGACAGGTTTTATTTAAAGGAGGAAGCCATTTCTTCAGCAGTGTCCGTTGTTGAGGTGGAGTTCTCCGACCACTGTCTAATTTTGTTTTCTCTGAATGTTACAGAGACCCCCCGGATTGGGAGCGGCTACTGGAAGCTCAATTCGTCTCTCCTGGAAGAAGCGGAGATCAGACAATCCTTTGAGGACTTTCTTCAGAGCCAGGTACCATTGCTGGGCCTTTGTAGCAGTAAGTCAGAGTGGTGGGAGATGCTCAAGAAAAGGGTGGCGAGATTCTTCCGCCAGCTCTCGAGCCTCAGGAGCCTGGACAGGTACCGCCTGTATCAGGGCCTGAGGAGGAAACTCGAGCATCTCGTCTCGACTGGAGGTAGTCGTGAGGACATCTCCAGAGTGAAATCCTTGCTGAAGAGGTGTCAGTATGATAGAAACGCATCTTTGGTTTTTGAGAGGGATTACGGGAAATACCGCTCGCCCGACCCTTACAGAAACTGCAAGATGTCAGTGAATGGTAAAGTTGTCACGGGACTGGTTGACAGTACGGGATCCCTGAAAAGGTCCAGATCAGGAAGTCTGGAGGTCGTCAGATCCTTCTACTCACACCTCTTGGGCAGGAAGGATCTAGATCGCGATGTGATGTCGGCTTTCCTGGCTGAAACTGTCCCTGAGCCAGGAGTAGACCCCTCTCTTGATGTTTTGACAGAGATGATCAGTGAAGAGGAAGTCAGCTGGGCGATTGAAGGGCTCGCCCTCAAGAAATCGCCAGGTCCGGATGGCTTAACATCTGAGTTTTATAAGACCTTTAAGGACGCCTTGGTTCCCCTCTTGACTGAGGTATTCAATGAGTGTCTTTCCTCGGGCGCTCTGCCGAAGTCAATGAGGAGGTCTGCCCTGATCATTCTGTCAAAGGGTAAGGACCGATCTCGTATTGAGAACTGGCGTCCCATAGCGCTTCTCAATACGGACAGAAAGGTTTTAGCAAAGGTGCTGTTTAATCGGCTGGTGCAGTTTGCGCCCCGGCTCCTTTCAGGGACCCAGCACTGCTCTGTTCCAGGCCGCAGTACATTTAGTGCTGTGCTTTGTGTTCGGGAGGCAGTGGAGCAGGGCAGGGCTGGTAACTGGAAGGGGTACTTGCTGTCCTTGGATCAGGCAAAAGCGTTTGATCGGGTTGACCACAAGTACCTCTGGTCTGTCCTTCTGAGGTATGGCCTGCCGGGGGAGTTTGTCAATTGGCTAAAGGTTTTGTATGCAGGGGCAGAGAGTTTCCCGCTTGTGAACGGTTGGATTGGCCGCTCTTTTGAGGTCGGGTCTGGTGTTCGCCAGGGTTGTCCTCTGAGCCCACTTTTATACGTGTTCGCGATTGACCCATTCCTTAGGAGGGTTGATCGTGGGCCGTTGGTGGGAGTCGGGATGGACCAGGCGGCACCGGAAGCCACTCTAAGGGTGGTAGCGTATGCCGATGATGTCACCGTTTTTGTGTCCTCGAGAGGGGAGGCGCAATGGGTGATGTCAGAGGTTGACCGCTACTCAGAGGCTTCTGGGTCCAAGACACCGGGATAAGTGTGAGAGTCTCTGGCTGGGAGAGGGGGATCCAGGCTTTGATCTCCCGGACACTCTTCCAGGGCCCCAAGACTCTGCCAAAGTTCTCGGCATCGATTTTGGCCAGGGGGATTACCCCATGCAAAACTGGGATGGCAGGCTTAAGATCGCCGCCCAGAAGGTGGACCAGTGGAAGGGTTGGTCTTTGACCCTCAGGGAAAGGGTTAATCTGATCAAAACCTACCTGCTCCCATTGCTGATATATCTGGGCAGTGTGTGCATGTTGCCAGAACCCCTCTGGACTCGGGTCTACAGTCTGTTCTTCCAGCTGTTATGGGGGAATAGGCTGAACCTAATCAAGAGGGAGGTTACTTACCGCACGAGGAGACAAGGAGGGTTGTGTATGGTCAACCCTATGGTGTTCCTAGTGAATACCTTTCTTAAGATCAATGTAGCAAACCTCTGGAAAGAGAGGGCTCCTCCGTGGGTATACTCCTGTAGGGGATGGTTTCGGCCTTTCTTCCAGGAATGGGAGACAGGAGGGCGAGTGAAGGATCTCCGCACACCGCATGGGCATCTTCCGGCTTACGCTACCCCGGTTCTGAAGGTGATTCGCCGGTGGGGTCTGGGAATGTGGGAGATCAGGACCATGTCGAGGAAACTCCTTGACAAAAGGGTTCTGTTGACCCATTTCCAGAAGCCTCTGGCCCTCAGGGATTGCCCAAGTCGGGATCTGGGGGTGGGTTTAGGTCTGTTGAATTCCATCAGGATCCCCTTGAAGTTTTGGGACTTGACTTGGCGCTGCTTCCATGGAAAGCTGTGTGTGAGGGACAATCTGAAGTGTAGGAGCTCTGAGGAAAGGGGTTGTCCCCGGGAGGAGTGCGGTGGCCTGCTGGAGAGCATGGACCACTTCCTGCTTCAGTGCCCCTTTAACACAGAGGTGTACAACCGGGTGGGCGCTTCCATCCATTGGCCCGGGTTGGCCGGTCTCTCCTATGCGGAGTGGGCCTATGGAGCATTCAGAGGCCTGGGTGCCCGGGACCGCTGCACGTTATTCCTAGTTAGTCTAGTGGTCAGGTACCACACGTGGAACGCACGGTGTTTAGTATCGACGCAGCGTAAAATCCTCCCGGTGGATGAGGTGGTTAGGAACATTCTGGGTGACCTGGTGAAGGTGCGCTCTCTGGAGTATGAGAGGCTGGGCACGGGGAGGGCCTCTCTCCTTTGGAGGGGGTTCTCCTTTAGTGTCCCTTAGCCTGTCATCTCCGCTCCTGGTGTTGGGCTGAAGCTGACACTGTAGATTTTTGTTTTGTGTCCTGAGGTTATAGTGATGTTGGGCTTGCAGGCGCCGAACCTGGGCTTTATGTGGTTGGTTTGTTATATGTTGATATGTTTAATGTGTTTGTATTTTGTGTACAGTGTGTATTTATGTAGTTATAGTTAATGTGTATATAGCTTGGTTGGTTTTGGGGTGTTGGTGTTAGGGTGTTAGGTTGGGAGGGGGGTGGACGGGACTTGGACTGTACGATCCTGGGCACTGGTCTGGACTATATAGCGCGAACTTTGGACGTTAGACCAGTGTCTGGGTGGGAGGGTGATGGGCGTGGGATTTAGTTAGTTATATTTAATGTTTTTATTTCCTGTTTGTCTTTTTTTTGCTGTGTATTCTTTAGTTATTTATGAAAAAAAAAAAAAAAATTATAAAAATTTATATATATAAAAAAAAAAAATTAGGTGGTGGGATTGGGTGAAGGTTTTGTTTTATAATGCTGATTGTGTGGTGTGTGTGGCTGGGCCAGGAGATTTTCGTAAGTCTCTTTTAGTTTGTATTATTGTTTTGTTATTATTATTATTGTTTTGTTTTGCCAGAAGTTATGGCTTGATTTATGTTTATTGTTGTAATGTTTTTCATTTTTATATATAAAATAAAAGATTTACAGGATGTAACTCAGGATCAGTACAGGATAAGTAATGTCATGTATGTACACAGTGACTGCACCAGCAGAATAGTGAGTGCAGCTCTGGAGTATAATACACAATGTAACTCAGGATCAGTACAGGATAAGTAATGTCATGTATGTACACAGTGACTGCACCAGCAGCAGAATAGTGAGTGCAGCTCTGGGGTATAATACAGGATGTAACTCAGGATCAGTACAGGATAAGTAATGTCATGTATGTGCACAGCTAATTGCACCAGCAGCAGAATAATGAGTGCAGCTCTGGAGTATAATACACAATGTAACTCAGGATCAGTACAGGATAAGTAATGTCATGTATGTACACAGTGACTGCACCACCCAATAATGAGTGCAGCTCGGAGTTATAATACAGAATGTAACTCAGGATCAGTACAGGATAATTAATGTCATGTATGTACACAGTGACTCACCAGCAGCAGAATAGTGAGTCACTCTGGGGTATAATCAGGATGTAACTCAGATCAGTACGGATAAGTAATGTCATGTAGTACAGTGACTGCACCACACAGAATAGTGAGTGCAGCTCTGGGGTATATCAGGATGTAACTCAGGACATACAGGATAAGTAATGTCATGTATGTACACAGTCTGCACCAGCAGCAGAATAGTGAGTGCAGCTCTGGAGTATAATACAGATGTACTCAGGATCAGTACGGAAGTAATGTCATGTATTGTCACAGTGACTGCACCAACGCACGCACAGAATAGTGAGTGCAGCTCTGCAGTATAATACAGGATGTAACTCAGGATCAGTACAGGATAAGTAATTTCATGTATGTGCCACATCCCCCACTGGGGCCTAGCCTTTTCTTGGGGCCTGGAGGCAGCCAGGGCACAGAATACCGGAGTGGCTGGCGGTTGCGGCCTAGGGCGCACTGATGTCACGGTGCTTGGTATGGGGACCGGAGGGCTGCCCTACAGCCTGGCAGGTCTCTAGCAGAGGGTGTGCAAGAAATATGGAGCGAGAGACTGATGTACTGGTTCTCCCTGGGGCAACCCCTGAGTGTCTGTAATATATGTCCCTGAGTAATGGATGGGGAGGCCGTGGTAGTGACAGCCGTATCCAGGGATCAGACTGAGGCAAACGTTGTGCAAATTAACTCACGGTTCTTTATCAACAGGTAGCAGGCAACGAGCCTCATAACAGACTATCTGGTACTGGAGTACTCATGGAGATGGGTCCTCAGGAATAGTGCAGCAGCCTGGTAGTAGATGCAGGCTGGGATGGAGCTGTGTATAAGTTGTGGTCTTTTTAACAACATTACAAACCTTTAGTATGGCCACGGCCACCTAATGGTTACTATACTACTTGCAAAAGATTTGTGATATGTAGTGGCGTATAATCATATATGTATCTTTGTCAATAATTATTTTGAACTAAGTAATGCGTTATCATTTGGTTATCAATACAAATAACCTCTAATTATTTAATTTCTCACAGTTTTTACCACAGTTGGCACTTCACTTCCTCACTCCCTCTCCCTCACTTACCTCACTGCACTTGTCCCTCACTTCCTATCCCCTCACCATTATTAAGGTTAAGTTGTATAATAATCCAATAGCGCATGTGCATGCATGACATGCATGCACATTCGCCTTATATTTTGATAAAGTTATCCTTGTGTATTTCAATTAATTATGATATCTCAATTTTCATTATCACTTTTATTAGCCAAATGTTCGCAAATGATATGTTTTATACAATCCCAAAGAATATGACTCTTGATAGATATAGACAATAGTTATATTTGTGTAATTCTGTACTAGGTAATTATGTAACTGCGCAATTCTGTACCCTCTTTTTTTGGTTTTTAGCACAGTATTATGTCAAACTATTTGTAAGAAGGCTTATTTAATGTACATATCACTCTTTTATGATTAATATTTTTAGATAATCTAATCATGTTGTAACATCTATCCATTTATTCACTACTTACTTGCTAGGTAATATTTATATTAAATGTTTTAGTCCCGATGGATATCCACTGTAACCACTTATTAGTTATGCATCTACACATCGTTCTGATGTCCAATACGTGTCTTGTGCTGCATTTATTCTTTCTGATCAATACGCATGCGCCGCAGGCCTGTGAGGCGCCACTATACGAAGTGTCGTCATGGCAACCTGTGGCGCATGCGCCGTAGTATCGCGACACGCCAATGTTAGGCGCACGCGCACTTCATCTCTTCCTGCCATTACGTATGTACAGCTATCTCCACCCCTAACAGCAATGCTGCTGATAGGTTGAACATTTGAATAAACAGCCACCTATGACCCTTATGGCGCCACCCCCAGACGAAGGCTTGATAAGCCGAAACGCGCGTCGGGGCAGGAACTATCTGGGTCACGCTAACTTTTGATTATCCACATGGGTAAGCACGTTATTCCATATACACTTTAATGAGACATTTTTCCAGGCAATGAATATGACCTGTTTGTTTACATAAAATGTGCAATATTATATCGTGATCTTCCAGATATAGTTCCCCTTCTGTGTATCCCATCCACCGCTGTAATCAACATTTTTCAACATGTTTTGTTTATGCTTTTAACCAATATTCAATAAAATTCATTAATTTTTATTATTCAGTCTAGTCGTGTATAATTTGGCCTGATCTCCTCAGGGAGACACAATTGGCAATATGTAATCAGATTTGAGCCGAATTGGTGTGTACATTACTGGGGGTGCTCACGGTTTGTCCGTGTTTTTGGATGCCACTTGGCCACTTAATACAAAGGGACGTTTTTATTACCCCAGATAGTAGTCTCCACCATAAGTGCAAAGTTGTGGAAGCTGCAGCTCTGAATTTGAGTCTTCTGACTCTGGTCCTGGGATTGGGTTAAGTGTCAGTACTGCCTCTCTCTCTGTTCACTCTCTCTCTCTGTAGACAGACCTTGTGGTAACACATGTGCTCTCCAAGAGAGCTGGTCGTAACGAGGCCTGTGCTCCCGCTGCATAGGGGTTTTATGCTGGTGGTAGCACCTCTCCAATCACACTCCAATGTACAATACAGCCAACTGATTGGTTGATAACTTACACCCATTTAACTGTTCAGGCAGGATCTACAGCTGCTATAACATAATAACCAGGTTCTAGAACCTTTCTAGAAGGTTCATAACTCCCTCCGTCAGCTCCTAACCTGGAAAGGGCGCTGTTCGCAACTACCAGCCTGCCTATGTATTGGCAGTGGTGTTGCATATGTACACAGTGACTGCGCATTTCAGGAGTATAATACAGGATGTAACTGTAATTGGGGCACATTTACTTACGCATCCGCTGGAGTTCGCAGAAAGTGCATTGTCCGTGTATAATGCACATCTGCCGCGATTCACTAAGATCGTGCGCCCGATATCCTGCATGTGTCGCTTCCCCGCTCAGGTCCGACGGAGTTCACCTTCTTCTTCCTGGTGCATGTAAGTGCATTGTCACAATTTGAAAGTTAAATCCCGCACTCAGTCCGAATCAGTCGGATCGTCCAACGGCCCGTCCCCGATTTCTGTGGCATGAGCACCACAATCCAATCGCGTGCGACACAATCCCAGCGCAGACCCCTGTAAAATACCTGTCAAAGTCGCACAAATCCCGAAAACAAAGTCCGACGAAAGTGCGATCCGCGACCCTTAGTAAATAAGCCCCAGTGAGTGCAGCTCTTGAGTATAATACAGGATGTACACAGTGGGGGTCATTTACTAAGGGCCCGAATTGCGTTTTTCCGTCAGGTTACCCGAATTTTACCGATTTGCGCAGTTTTTCCCTGAATTGCCCCAGGTTTTTGGCGCACGCAATCGGATTGTGGCGCATCGGCGCCGGCATGCACATGACGGAAATCTGGGGGGGGGGGTTGGGGTCGTGGCCATCGGAAAACCCGGCGGATTCAGAAAAACCGCCGAAGTGTCGCTTGACATGCGCTTACCTGCACCCAGCCTGGCTTGGTGAACTCCGACGGATTTCAGCGCAGCAGCGACACCTGGTGGACATCGGGCGCACTACCTTAGTGAATCGCCGGAAAACACGAATCCTCCACAGAGAACGCGCCGCTGGATCACGAATGGACCGGGTAAGTAATCTGCCCCAGCGACTCTGGGCTTTTTGGATAATATATGACCTGGTCTTGAGGGTCTCTCCAGGTTATAAAATCTTCAGATGAAACATAAGCTTCATCCCCTGCTGTAGTGGAGCGGTTCTGTGTATAATAAATTCTGTGGATCAGGGGCGGTTGGATTTGTTTGTGGATTAAACCCAGATGGTGAATTAATGAATCCTGTGTGTCTCTGGCTCCTTGTGCCGCTCATTGTTTGGCGGAGTCGCGCGGCGGTGTAATAAGTGGCGGCGTTCACGCTTCGCGGTTCACACTGACAAACAGTGAATAGAATGAACATTCTATTTCTCGTTTGACACTTGAGGAATAACGTGACGGATTGTTATAAGCAGAAGGAGAACGATGTTTCTTCATGATAAAATATGACTCAATCTTCATCACCGCAATCCACCGGCCTCACACTGACAAAGTCGCAGGGGGGCGCACGAGCAGCCTGTGCAGCATTTTCTCATTCTGGTTTGTATTACTTTATTTTAGGTAGTTTCTCTTATTGAAGACCAAAAAAAAGTCCAAAAGTTCCCAAAATTCCCAAAAATCCATCTCCACTGCAGTTATGAGGCTAATATTAGAGACATAGGGGGTCATTTACTAAGGGCCCGATTCGCGTTTTCCCGACGTGTTACCCGAATATTTCCGATTTCGGGGGGCGTGGCCGAACGAAAACCCGACGTATTCGGAAAAAACGCCGCATTTAAAAACCGAAAAAGTGTCGCTTGGGAAGCGCTTACCTTCACCTGGTCTGAGGTGGTGTATTCCGGCGCGATGAGATGACTTTCAGCGCAGCAGCGCCATCTGGTGGACGGTGGAGGAACTACCTTCTTAAATCCCGGCCGGACCCGAATCTAGAGCAGAGAACGCGCCGCTGGATCGTGAATGGGCCGGGTAAGTAAATTTGCCCCATAAACTAAACACTACATCACCCACAATGCAATGCAACAATGTTCTGCCCACTGGGAGACCACAGAGATGGTTTTTGAGGATGAAGTATTTTCGACTGATGCTTTGGGGATGACTACAGGGTTTCCCAATATTTACTCACTCCTTGAATATGTTACAATGTAGCAAACAAAGCCGCAGTTGTTGGTCGGTGCAGAATTTGGCCCCATGTTGTAAAATCACATTATTGCCAGTAAACAGAGATATTTTTTTTACAGTCTTGGGGCTTTTAACTGTTTGGAGTGTTTGCAGGTGGCTCCAGGTCAGGATGGAGCCTAAGAGAGGAGAACATCCACAATTCTGTGGATTAAAGCAGTTACTCAGAGCAGAGGGGAGTAGCTATGGAACATTCCAACAGAGAACACAGTGGAAGGACAAACGCCCAGTCCTGCTGCTACTATAACTAGGAAATAAGGTTAGTTATTAGGCAATAACTAACATTGTCTGCAGAGAGCACAGAGCACAGCAGTGTGAGTACGCATGCAGGTAGAGAAGCTACAATCCTGGAATTCCAATACAGGGAATACACAGAACAGCAGTGTGAGGACAAACTCCTAGTCCTGCTGCTACTAAGAACATGCGCAAAGCTATATGTTAACCTATAACTAACATTGGCTGCCCAGCAGTGTGAGGACACATGCAGATGGAGAAGCTACAATCCTAAAATATAAATCCATATTTGCTGCTACTAACACAACAACATACACAATGGTATGATTACACATCTCTCCGGGGACAATTCATAAGACTGTCTGCAGAGAGCACAGAGAAAAGCAGTGTGAAGACCTTCGCCCAGTGCACTTAGAGAAGCAGCAATCCTGAAATATAAATGCATATATCACAGTCCTGCTTCTACTAACAAGATACACAAAGGTCTGATTACACTTATGTCCAGGGACAGTACATAACACTGTCTTTAGAGAACACACAGCACAGAGCACAGCAGTGTGAGGACATGCCCCCGGTGCACTTAGAGAAGCTACAATCTTGGAATAGACATCTATATTTTATAGTCCTGCTACATACCCAGACGTCAGATAACACATCCCTCCAGGGACCGCACATAGCACTGGCTGTACGGCCATACCTGCTGACACTTTCCCTTTAAGCAGTGCTGCAGGATGCTACTGTATGGTAAGCAGACGAGACGCTGCCGTGTTAATATTCCGCTCATGTAAATGTCTCTGAAGCTAAATATGAAACATTTTACTTCTGGGTGAATTAACTCGCAGGGAGATCTCCAGCTTTATAGAAATGAAGAGACGTAGAAACATCTTCCCTCCTCGGAGTCTGATTCACAGATGTCAGCGCTGATCTGACAGGTCCGACCCTTCACTTCAGAGACGCAGAACGACCAGCGACGAGTCCTGCAGAGACCTGCTCATCTTGTGGATAAATGAGGGTTAAGAGAAGTCTATGGCCCACCACGTCCCAACTATGAAGGATCCATAGTAACATTGGGGCACATTTACTTACCCGGTCCATTTGCGTTCCAGCGGCGGCTTCTCGGACGAGCGTTCGGGTCTTCCGGCGATTCATGAAGGTCCTGCGCCCAATGTCCACCAGGTGTTGCAGCTGCGCCGAGGTCCGCCGAGTTGCGTCAGAGTTCACTGATCTCTTCCTGGTGTATGTAAGTATGGCGCGTGATACCAATTTTTTTCTTAAATGCGGCGTTTTTTTCCAAATCCGTTGAATTTTCGTTCGACCACGCCCCCGATTTCCGTCGCGTGCAGGCCTGTGCCGATGCGCCACAATCCGATCGTGTGCCCCAAAATCCCGGGGCAATTCAGGGAAAATCGGCGCCAATCGGAAATATCCGGGTAACACGTCAGGAAAACGCGAATCGGGCCCTTAGTAAATGACCCCCATTATTCTGCTGCTTGTGCATTGTTCACATTGACTGCTCTTACTATGAAGAATCCCTCCTCACATCCTCCACCAGGGACCATCATGTATTATTCACATTTATAACCTTTAACCTTTAATTACTCTTCCATTATGACCTCTGATGACCTCTATTCAGACGTTTCACTGTACAATGTGAAGGATCACTTATCATGTTTGCGCCACTTTTGTGCCACGGTTGCACTTTGTGAGCTGCGCCACAATTCTGCAGCAGGAAGCAAAGTACGAAAAAAAACAAAAACGGTGCAACTGTGTCACATCCTGAAAACTGACTGGATTTATTATAAGAGTCCAACACTATTGGATAATCTGCACATTAGTGAGGAAACTGCACAGAATGCGCCAATTTTCATATATCAGGGTCTTTGTATCTTGTGTCCTTTGGACGTCTTGGGGTGTACGCTAGACTGTTTAGGGAAGGTGCACCTGGACTGGGGAATGCTATGCAGGAGAAAAGTGCAATAAGGGGTTAACTGGCATTTTAATGTCTGAAGGGGCATGATCTATGTGTCTCCTTTGTTTTCTGTTTTTCATGGCATTATAGACGCAGCTGGCGGTGAAAAAACGGAGATATGATGGATTTGATGCTTTGCTCGTCTGGCCGACTTGTCATCTGGGAGTCCAGATGGTCATAGTGCAGTCTGAGCCGTTTATTTCACTGGAGATTTATACCTCAAGATGTTTTCTATGTTTTATAATTTTATAAGAGTTTTTGTGTGTTATTGGGAATGCTGAGTTTTAAGCTGCTGATGGGTCATTCAGTAAGTGCTGGGTAAATGTGTGGGTGATGATTATGCATTTTTTCCAGTCCCTCTGGTCAAGAGAAGATCTGGTGAAGATGGGAAATAGATCCTGCAAATCCATTAACAACAACTTACTATTGATAGGGGATAACAATCAGGTGGTACAGTCCCTTTAATAGGAAATGGGAATCTGAAAGATCCATTAAAGGGGCAGGTGAGGATTTAGACTCCTGTATCTGTGCTGATGACCTCTTTGGATCCGGATCCGCAGCAGCCTATGGAACTTAGGGGCACATTAACTCACCCGGTCACTGGAGTTCCCATTGTCCGACTATAATGCTGTGATTCACTAAGATTGTGCGTTTGATATCATGAATGTGTCGCTTCCCCGCTCAGGTCTGACAGAGTCCCCCATCTTTTTAGTGGTGCATCTTAGGGCTAGGGTTTGCGACACAATTTAAAAGTTAAACCCCACGCTCAGTCCGAAACAGTCGAACTGTCCGACAAGACGCCCCCTAATTTGTGTCACCCTTTTGCGCCACAAAAGGGTCTCGTGCACCACAATCCCAGCACAGACACTTCTTAAATACCTGTGCAAGCCTGCATAAAAGGTGCACAGTCCTACAAAAGTGCAGCTCACGACCCTTAGTTAATGAGCCCCATAGGGGCAGATTTACTTACCCGGTCCATTCGCGATCCAGTGGCGCGTTCTCTGCACTGGATTCGGGTCCGGCCGGGAATTATTAAGGTAGTTCCTCCGCTGTCCACCAGGTGGCGCTGCTGCGCTGAAAAGCATCGGAACGCACTGGAGTTCACTGAACGGGCTGAGTGAAGGTAAGTGCAATTTTCGCGACAAATTTTTTTTTAAATGCGGCGGTTTTTCCGAATCCGTTGGGTTTTCATTCGGCCACGCCCCCCGATTTGCATTGCGTGCATGCCGGCGCCCATGCGCCACAATCCGACGGCGTGCGCCAAAATCCCTGGGCAATTCAGGGGAAATCGGCGCAAATCGGAAATATTTGGGTAACACGTTGGGAAAACGCGAATCGGGCCCTTAGTAAATGACCCCCACAGTGTTGTGTTTGCACTGAGTCCTATAATGAAGCCATGAAGCCTCCTCCATTGTGCCACCAGGAGACAACAAGGAGCCGGTAAATACATCTGCAGAGCTCAGGACGTGTCAGTAAATCACCGCAGCCTGTGTGTGCCGCATCGTTTATCATTATGACAGCTGGGGAATCTTCAGACAACATTGTGCATCTGTATAGGAGGGTTTCAAGGTGCCTTCTGGTCCAGCTCCAGTGCTGCACGCTCCTTCCAGATGTCCCCCACCTCTCCCAGCTCCGTCCTCATTGTCCTTCACCTTAATGTTCTGATGACAATGTAAGACTGAGGTCACATTGTATCTGCTGCGGACACTGATACATTTTATATGAAGCAAAGTGAAAGAAGATTCTGAATTCCAGATCAGCCTAATATTCAGAGCCTGCAGCATCTTTTCACCTCTTAAGCCCCTTCTACACTGGCGTTTTTCACGCGCGAGTTCTGCGCGTGCATTTGACGCTCAGAACTCGCATTGCACTCTGTCCCATTGTATTCAATGGGTCTTTCTCCATTAGCGTTGTTTTTGACGCGCGTGCTTGCGTTCGTTTGCACGCGCGTCAAAATCGCAGCATGCTCTATTTTTGCGAGTCACGCGCAATTTTCACGCCCCATTCAAGTCTATGGAGATGCATCAAGAACGCATTGCACTCGCAATCATTGCAAGTGCAATGCGAGTGCAATGCGTTTTAAACGTAAGGGTTGCTAGGTGACCAGAATAACAGTATTTCCCCTGCTCGCGAACGATCATTTAATTAAAAAAACACAGTGAAGAACAGTGAAGAATAGAATAAAAACAGTGAACACAGTGACCACAGGATCATTTAAGAGAAAAACACAGTGCAGAACACAGTGCAGAATAGATTACAGATGTTCGGCACATCTGCTTACTTGTCGGGAGATACGCGCGGAACGGTGCGGCCAAAATAGCATGTGAAGAACAATATATATGTGTGTGAAGAACACATTGCAGATGTATTTAAACATCTGCAATTATCTCCCGACAAGTAAGCAGATGTGCCGAACATCTGTAATCTATTCTGCACTGTGTTCTGCACTGTGTTTTTCTCTTAAATGATCCTGTGGTCACTGTGTTCACTGTGTTCACTGGTTTTATTCTATTCTTCACTGTTCTTCACATCTGCTAACTTGTCGGGAGATAATATACACGCGGAACAGTGAAGAATAGATCGCAGATGTTTGCAACTTATCAGAAGACATTATTTTTTAATTAAATAACCCATTTTAATCCCAAACCATGGTCCCTTTGAAAAATGCTCGATTCTCCCATTGACTCGCGCGTAAAAAATGCGCCGAAAACGCAAAAAAAACGCTAACAACACGCGCGTGAAAAACGCAAAAACGCTAATTACTCCAAGGAAAGATGGAACAAAAACGCAGCCAAAAACGTCAGTTTTTCACGCATTGCACCCTGACGTGAAATGCAACGCTAGTGTGGAAGAGGCCTTACCCAGCACAGCGCCATACTCTGTATAGTGGCTGCACTTGGTATTGCAGTTAACCCCTCTCACTTGAATGGGTCTACACATGATTCTGCAGCAGATGCTTAGATACTTCCAAATCTGCAGCATCTGTGTGAAATGGAAGGAGTGTTTCATTCACTGACAGCATGCAGAGCTGTGGATTTCCCTCATTACACCCCCAGTTATACCGCCACGCAGGGCTGTGTACATGTCGGGAGGTGTCTGTGTATTATCTGCTTTTATTATTCCTCTATGCTAATGTTATTAGGCTTCATTCAGCGACTGTATAAGTAAGTGCCCCCCGCGGTGGCAGATCCAGTACACACCAATTATGAAGAATAGAGCCTGGCGCATCGCCAGGTAAGTGCAGGGAAATGGCAGCAATTTCCTTCATCAGGGATCTCATTATATCTGTTTCTCACATTTACTTTGTTTATTGCTCTCTGCTGTCAGCCACATTCATCGCTCCAGGAACAGGAACACTGGGAGCGGATCTCCAATGTCTTGCGGCCATCTGCTAACGACAGGGACCATGAAGACCCCATGATATGAAGCACACCAGTGTCCCGACCAATCAGGATCCAGCAGCTGCTCTGGGGGCTTCAGCACCATTGGAGAAGAGGGTGAGGTCACATAGGGGTCCTGGAGGTTAAGGCGGGTCATATTGGGGCACATTTACTTACCCGGTCCAGTCGCGATCCAGCGTTCTCCGACGAGGATTCGGGTCTGCCAGGAATCACTAAGGTCCGTGGTCCGCCAGAGTTCACCATCTTCTTCCTGGTGCATGTAAGTGCTTGATCTTGCGACACAAATTCTTTTTTAAATTCCGCGTTTTTTCCGAATCCGATCGTGTGCGCCACAATCCCGGGGCAACTCGGCGCGAACTGGAAATCGTCAGGAAACCCGATGAAAGTGCGCGATTCGGACCCTTAGTAAATGAGCCCCACTGTACCCATAATCCCCAACTGCCTGATTAGGAGGGACATTTCTGGATTTTGGGGTCTTCTGTTGTCCTACGATTACATCAGTTTTTGGTGGACCAGACATGGAAGATTATTCAATGTGTGGACACAATAGAGAGGGATGGGGTAAATTTTCTATTTATTAACTCTAAATGCAAATAATGTTCTATCCAAAAAACTGAATAATACGTCTTTGAGTTGGATTCCAGCTTCACAGCTCCAAATACCGTGCACAGACATAAACTCACAGGATAAAATTTAGACTGCAAGATGCCCCCATTAGGGAGAGCTGAGAGACCTCTCCAAATACAGTATATACATTAAACTGTATATTGAACCTGTCTACAATGAGCTCCCCCTTGTGGTGACTGTAGGGATAAAGAATTTTGACTGGTAAATTGACAGGAGTGTTGGAGCCCCAAGGATTAGATAACCATATAGATAATGGGGCACATTTACTTACCCGGTCTCGTCGCGATCCAGCGGTGCGTTGTCCGACGAGGATTCGGGTCCGGCGCGAAACACTAAGACCGGGCGGAAATAAGACCAGGCGGAAATAAACCAGAATGTTGGACCTACAATCATTGTTTCCAGATCTTTATATGATGTATCCATTGTGTCTGAAGGAAGATTTTAGAATATTGGGATCCTCTGGATGAAATGTCTCTGGTCAGGATATAATGGGTGTCCTCACATGTTGCGTTGTATCAGTGGGTGGTGGTTGCCGCCATGTGTGATGCATAGACATAGCAGAGCCAGAGCCAACACTAAGGTACAGACAGGACTGTGAACACGGTCACCCCGGCCCAAAGGAGAAACTAGCGCAAAGTCTGTGAAATACAGGGGGAAAGTAATTAAACCAAACTGATTCCCGTGTCCTACATTGTGCTCTGCTGCGCGGCGCCTCCTGCCTGAGAACGCAGCTGGAATCTACAATAAGGAGAAGATTGTAAAATGTAATCACAGAGTCTGATTATTATTCCCAATAAATCTCCAACCAGAGAAATATCATCTCCACAACCTCAACAATAGAGCAGGATCACGATATAGCAGAGAACACAAAACGGAACACAAAACGTTGCACATAAAGGGGCGTTCCGGTTTCGATTCGCACTGTGCACCACATTTGCGTAGGAAGTCATAATTGTGGTGCACGCCTGATAAACTGATAAACTGGTGCACTCAGTTGTAGCGCATTTGGCACGTGCAGGGTGCACCAGATTATTGAAGATTGTGCAGTGGTATTCTATAATCGGATGCACTCTACACATTAGTGACTGCATGTGGTGCCTTAGTAAATCTTGGCCAATGTTTCCAGCAGCCAATGGATCATTATTATTCGTGAGGTATCAGGCTCTGCCCCTTATGGGTCCTTGGATGCTGGGGGCGCAGCTCTGGGATGACTCTGGTAAATGAGCTTATCAGAAGAAACATCAGACATCTCCGGCTCATTACATTCTATAGACGGCTATTAGGTCTATATACCAGAACATCAGCAACAAGAAGGACTCCCATTCCACTAATCAGCGAGATCAGAATTCTATCAGATCAGATATCTGAGAGGCTGAGGTTCACACACGGTAGATGTTGCCGGCTGAATCCCCTGATTTAGGTGGCAACCCTTTAATATATTTGGGGGCTGATGTTGCATCTGGTGTAAATTAAACAAAGTCTGGAGAGTCTGGAGGAGGAGGACAGAGGAGTCTGGCGGAGGATGACTGAGGGGTCTGGAGGAGG
Organism: Engystomops pustulosus; assembly: GCA_019512145.1. Classification (NCBI taxonomy): domain Eukaryota; kingdom Metazoa; phylum Chordata; class Amphibia; order Anura; family Leptodactylidae; genus Engystomops; species Engystomops pustulosus. Next base: position 108,040 of record WNYA01000339.1, on the reverse strand, counting down.
AGGAAAGAGGGGTCTGAAGGAGGAGGACAGAGGGGTCTGGAGGAGGAGGACAGAGGCGTCTGATGGAGGAGGACAGAGGGGTCTGGAGGAGGAGGACAGAGGGGTCTGGAGGAGGAGGACAGAGGGGTCTGGAGGAAGAGGACAGAGGGGTCTGGAGGAGGACAGAGAAGTCTGGAGGAGGAGAAGAGAGGGGTCTGGAGGAGGAGGACAGAGGAGTCTGGAGGAGGAGGACAGTGGGGTCTGGAGAAGGAGGACAGAGGAGTCTGGAGGAGGAGGACAGAGGGGTCTGGAGAAGGAGGACAGAGGAGTCTGGAGGAGGACAGAGGGGTCTGGAGGAGGGGGAGGACAGAGGGGTCAAGCTGAGGAGGACAGAGGAGTCTGGAGGAGGAGGACAGAGGGGTGTGGAGAAGGAGGACAGAGGGGTCTGGAGGAGGAAGAGGACAGAAAAGTCTGGAGGAGGACAGAAAAGTCTGGAGGAGGAGGACAGAGGAGTCTGGAGGAGAAGGAGGCCATAGGGGTCTGGAGAAGTAGGAGGACAAAGGAGTCTGGAGGAGAAGGAGGACAGAGGAGTCTGGAGGAGAAGGAGGACATAGGGGTCTGGAGAAGGAGGACAGAGAAGTCTGGAGGAGAAGGAGGACAGAGGAGTCTGGAGGAGGACAGAGGGGCTTGGAGGAGGAGGACAGAGGGGTCTGGCGCAGGAGGACAGAGGGGTCTGGCAGAGGAGGACAGAGGGGTCTGGAGGAGGAGGACAGAGGGGTCTGGAGGAGGAGAAGAGAGGGGTCTGGAGAAGAGAGGGGTCTGGAGGAGGAAAAGAGAGGGGTCTGGAGGAGGAGGACAGAGGAGTCTGCAAGAGAAGGACAAAGGGGTCTGGAGAAGGAGGACCGAGGGGTCTAGAGGAGGAGGACAGGGGGGTCTGGAGGAGGAGAACAGAGTGGTCTGGAGGAGGAGGACATAGGGGTCTGGAGTAGGAGGACATAGGGGTTTGGAGTAGGAGGACAGAGGAGTCTGGAGGAGGAGGAGGAATGAGGGATCTGGAGAAGTAGGACAGAGGGGTCTAAAGGAGGAGGACTAAGGGAGGAGGGGGATAGAGGGGTCTGAAAGGGGAGGAGGACAGAGGAGTCTGTAGGAGGAGAACAGAAGAGTCTGGAGGAGAAGGAGGGCAGAGGAGTCTGGAGGAGGAGGACAGAGGGGTCTGGAGGAGGAGGAAAGAGGGGTCTGGCGGAGGAGGACAGAAGGGTCTGGAGGAGGAGGACAGAGGGTCTGGAGGAGGAGGACAGAGGGATCTGGAGGAGGAGGAAAGAGGGGTCTGGAGGAGGAGAACAGAGGGTTCTGGAGGAGGACAGAGGGGTCTGGAGAAGGAGAACAGAGGGGTCTGGAGGAGGAGGACAGAGGGGTCTGGAGGAGGACAGAAAAGTCTGGAGGAGGAGGAGATAGGAGTCTGGAGGAGGGGGAGGACAGAGGGGTCTGGAGGAGGAGGAGGACAGAGGGGCTTTGAGTAGGAGGAGGACAGAGGAGTCTGGAGGAGGAGGACAGAGGGGTCTGGAGGAGGAGGACAGAGGGGTCTAAAGGAGGAGGACTGAGGGATCTGGAGGAGGAGGATAGAGGGGTCTGAAAGGGGAGGAGGACAGAGGAGTCTGTAGGAGGAGAACAGAAGAGTCTGAAAGGGAAGGAGGACACAGGAGTCTGGAGGAGGAGGACAGAGAGGTCTGGAGGAGGAGGAAAAAGGAGTGTAGAAAAGGAAAGAGGAGTGTAAAGGAGGATTGAGTAGTCTGGGGGGAGGAGAAGGACAGAGGAGTCTCGGGGAGGTGGAGGGCAGAGGAGTCTGGAAGATAAGGACGGGAGGGGTCTGGAAGAGGACGGAGGGGTCTGGAAGAGGAGAGAGGGGTCTGGAGTGGGGAGAACAGAGGAGTCTGGAGGAGGAGGAGGACAGAGGAGTCGGAGGAGGAGAGAGGGGTCTGTAGGAGGAGGGCAGCATAGACTGGAGTATTGACCACCTCTAGAAGAGCAGAAGTTTGGGCAGATTGCTGGCCTGCGATGTGGAATTAATCCAGAACAGTGAAGGGGGACTAGAAGTGAGTAGGACCAAGGAAATGGACCTTTCAAATGTCCCGGATCCAGTAGGACAGTCCCCGTTTTTGGGCTCTGTCCCGGTCGGCAGGAGGGATGTGTCGGGAAATCATCTCTGTGGCTATCCTCCGGTTGCTGATGAAGCTGATCACAGTGATAGTACAGAGAGCCTGCAGCTCCTTGCACTGTGACTCTGCTTCAGCTCTATGTAGCAGAGCCAGCAGATGATGTCCTCCCTGCCTGCAGGTTTCCCTGCTACACACAGAGTAGAAGGAGAGGAGAGAGAAGTTGTAGGATATTGGGGAAAGGTGAGTTTCTTTTTTATTATTTTGCAGTGGGGGCACCAAATGAGGGGGAGCTGCTGGGGGCAATAAAAGGGAGACCTTCAGGGGGGTACAATAATGCATGGAGCTGCTGGATTGGCACAATAACAGGGGGAGATACTACTGAGGGGGATACAATATGAGGGGTACCGCTTGGGGGGGCTGTATAACAACAGGGGGAGCACAATAACAACAGGAGCTGCTCAGGGGGCACAATAACAACGGGAGCTGCTCATGGGGCACAATAACAAGGGGAACTACTAAGTGGTGGGCACAAGAAGGGGGCACAATAAGATTGGCTGCTGCCTGGGGAATAAAAAAATGAGTGGGAGCTGCTGGGGAGGGCAAAATATGAGGGGAAGCTGCAGGGGGGCACAATAAGAAGGGGAGCTGCTGGGGGGCACAATGAGAAGGGGTTTTAATATAAGAGGGAGCTGCTGAGGGGGCACAATACAAGGGAAAACTTCTGGGGGACAAAATATGGGGGGGTGCTGCTGAGGGAAAGCCTCTGGGGAGGGGGGGTTTACAGCATCAGAGGATCCACAATGTGACATGGAGCTGGGGGTTCACACTTTGAGGGGTTGATGGAGAGCACTAAGGGGGAATTTACACTGTGGGGGGGAGGCTTAGGGCCAAATAATTTGTTTGGCTGTCTGTGACAAGCCGTGTGGGGCCCCTCTTTATTGTAGTATATGTTGTATTTATGCGACATTCTCGGCTGTAATTATCACATCGTGTCCTGAGCTCGCAGACGCCGCGCGCCTCCTCCATCTGTACAATCAGCCTCGGCCTTGGAGGGGAATCACTTCTGAGATGACATCTAGTAAGCGGCTCGGACCCATTGTCCTAATCTCCAGCTATTGTTCTCCTAATGTTCTCATCAGATCAGAAGAGTCCTCAGTCTCACAATCAATATCCCAAGTTTACCAGTAATAAAGTGACAGGAGGAACGTGCAGCAGAAACGACCCGAGCGTGAGACCCGCAGCTATGAGAAAAATATCCTCTAGTCACTGCTAAAGCAGCATTTACTGTATAATCTCATGTTTGCTGCTGCATTGACCCTGATCCATAATGTGCTCCGCTCTGCTGTGTTACATTGTAACAAAAGAGGTTAGTATCTTCATATTGTTAATGTACAGCGAGTTCTGCAGCAGGAGAGTGAGTTCTGTGCAGATACTAAGTTACAAAGCAGCAGCGGAGAGAAGATAAGAGGTGATGTGCAACTTCCCCCACCGGGGCCTAGCCTTTTCTTGGGGCCTGGAGACAGCGGGGCCTGGAATACCTGAGTGGCTGGCGGTTGCGGCCTAGGCACGCCAGTGTCACGGTGCTTGGTATTGGGAACCGGAGGGCTGTCCTACAGCCTGGCAGGTCTCCAGCAGTGTGGTGTTGGCAAGAAATGATGAGGGAGAGGCTGCTAGAGTAGTTCTCCCTGGGGCAACCCTTTGGACTTTGGAGTATGAGTCCCTGTGTAGTGGATAGGGTGCCCGTGATGGTGACAGCCGTAGTAGCAGGGACCAGACGGAGGCAGATGTTGTCTAAAAACAACTTACAGTTCTTTATTGGAACCGACAGGAACAGTGGATAACGTGCCCAAACGAATCTAGACAAAGGTAGAATGCTGGGGATGCACTTGGAGAGGGAACCACAGGGATTGATCACCAGCCTGGATGCAAGGGCAGGCTGGGAGATAGCTGTGTCCTAGTAGGATGCTTCAGCTTGTCCTGGGTTACTTCAGATATCACCCTTGAAGGTAGGATGATATCCCTTTACTCTCACTAACTCCTCAGAGCTCTACTCTCTCTCTGCTCTGTCTCACTACTCTCTGACTACTCTGACTGACTGACCCGACTGCTCTAGTACTTTCCTGACCAGGGGTTTTATTACTCCCACTGGTCAGGTGGTGGTTACTCCTCCAATTGCATCCCAGCTTACAATATAATATGAGAACAAATGTGATTGGTTGATGAAAAGACATCTCATTAAACAATTAACTCCTGCATTCCCAGGCAGAATATACTGCTACAGTGTTCCCCGTGTTGTGTAGTGACCTGCTGTGGGGTTGATCAGACTCCACACAGGTTGCGAGCTACATATTGGGACGTATTCGCAACAACCGCACTGCCTTGCATTGGCAGGGGTGTTGCAGATGTATGGAGTGTTCAGGGGAGGATAATAAGTGTCATGTCCCAGAAGCTTCACAGTGTAACAGCCTGTGAAGCTACAGCACAGAGGGGCTCTAGACACAGCCCATGAGCTCTTTAAGCTCATTAGCATAATTTCAGAAGTTGATTTTAGAAGGAAAGAGACCATGGATAACAAATATAATGAGTAAGTATCTGTGGTTTATCGCAATGGATTTTAATTATAGATTTCCTTTAAAAGGATCCTGCCAGCAGACTGCAGCCATTTTTAAGTATTGTGTCCCTGCAGAGATGTTTTGTGCATGTTGTTAGTAGAAGCAGAACTGTGAAATAAGGATTTATATTCCACTGTTATAGCTTCTTGAAGTGCATTGGGTTGTTTCCTTACACTGCTTTGTTCTGCTGTGAGCTTAGAGCACAGCAGTGTGAGGACACCCCCCCAGTACACTTGGAGAAGCTATTATAATGTTATTATGATAGTGGTATTTCTGGATATACTTTCTGGCTATAGCTTCTGCTCCCGGATATTAGACTGTGGGGTTATCTATCGGCCTCCTGGAGATTTTATGATGTCATCATCTTATGACATCATAACTTACATCCAATATTCCAGATGTTTCCTGCAGTTTTTAGGATTGTGAATGAAGCTGCATTACTCCTGGATGTCTCCCGTTTGGGTCAGCGCCATTCTGTCAGTACACAATGCAGGCTCCATTAGATCCGCTGCACTCGCTCTTATTTTATCATTAGGACAATCTTTGCTCTAGAACATGAACCATAAAAAGTATCGCCTGACGGAGCGATACTTTGCATCTATTTATGGAGAAGCGGAATGACTTCTTTTCCATGCAGAATCTGGACCAAGAGGTGTCAAACATTGGGGAGATTTATCAGAAGTGTCTGAGAGCAGAACTGTCCTAGTTGGCCATGGCAACCAATCTAAGGTACCATAACTAAGCTTACTACATAGATATAGAACCAGAACCAATATAACTCCAGCCAATTCCAGTTACATTCACGTACACTCACCGGCCACTTTATTAGGTACACCTGTCCAACTGCTCGTTAACACTTAATTTCAGCCAATCACATGGCGGCAACTCAGTGCATTTAGGCATGTAGACATGGTCAAGACAATCTCCTGCAGTTCTCCCGAGCATCAGTATGGGGAAGAAAGGTGATTTGATGCCTTTGAACGTGGCATGGTTGTTGGTGCCAGAAGGGCTGGTCTGAGTATTTCAGAAACTGCTGATTTACTGGGATTTTCACGCACAACCATCTCTAGGGTTTACAGAGAATGGTCCGAAAAAGAAAAAACATCCAGTGAGCGGCAGTTCTGTGGGCGGAAATGCCTTGTTGATGCCAGAGGTCAGAGGAGAATGGGCAGACTGGTTCGAGCTGATAGAAAGGCAACAGTGACTCAAATCGCCACCCGTTACAACCAAGGTAGGCAGAAGAGCATCTCTGAACGCACAGTACGTCCAACTTTGAGGCAGATGGGCTACAGCAGCAGAAGACCACACCGGGTGCTACTCCTTTCAGCTAAGAACAGGAAACTGAGGCTACAATTTGCCCTCATCGAAATTGGACAGTAGAAGATTGGAAAAATGTTGCCTGGTCTGATGAGTCTCGATGTTGCTGGAACTTGGTGGTAGGGTCAGAATTGGCGCCAACACTAAATGAAAGCATGGATCCATCCTGCCTTGTATCAGCGGGTCAGGTGGTGGTGGTGGTGTCATGTGTCTTTGGGCCCCTTGGTACAACGCCACAGCCCTACTGAGTATTGTTGCTGACCATGGTCCATCCCTTTTGAGCACAATGTACCTGTAACATCTGATGGCTACTTCAGACAGGATAATGCGCCATGTCTAAAGCTGGATCATCTCAGACTGGTTTCTTGACACTGACAATGAGGTCACTGGACTCAAATGGCCTCCACAGTCACCAGCATCGCAACTTTTAAAAGAAAGGCACAAAAAAAAAAAACAACAACACCAGCCTAATATCAGGGCGGTTATATACAAAGTTGGGCCCAAAATAAAACTATTTTATGATACAGCACAGTCAGTAAGAGGCTCCTTTACCCTATAAAAAATGAACACTTTTGGGGGTTTTTCGAGGGTCCGCGGACGCAACTTACACTTACGCTGACTTTACAGTTTAGTTACCACATTGGCTTTTTCTTGTTTCTCTTATGGTTTGTGTTTCTCACGGTCCTAAGGCTTTCCCCATAAGGTCAGGGCACACATTAGAGCAATGTGCAGTGGAAAAATATCAAATTATCAACATCCTCTGTGTGACCCACAGACACAGACCCCTCACCTCACCCTACAGGCACAGACAGAGAATCCAATAATAGTAAATATAGGCATAAAATAATGGGGCAGATTTACTTACCGGTCCATTAGCGATCCAGCGGCGCGTTCTCTCTGCGGTGGATTCGTGTCTTCCGGTTATTCACTAAGCAGTTCTCTCCGACGTCCACCAGGTGTCGCTGCTCGCGCTAAGTTCCGCGGAATCCTGAACTTCACCAAGCCGACTGAGTGACGGTAAGCATATTCCCACGACACTTTTTTTTTAAACGCGGTTTCTCCCGAATCCGTCGGTTTTCGTTCGCCCGACGACCCCCCATCCCGCGCGTGCACGCCGGCGCCAATGCTCCACGATTCGACGTGTGTGCCAAAATCCCAGGGCAATCCCAGGAAAAAAATCTGCCAAAACGAAAAATTCGGGTAACGCGACGTAAAGCGCGATTCAGGTCCCCCATTAAATTACCCCCTTATAGTGACCCCTAGGACTGTTGACTCCAGGACCCGCAGGAGGCTCTTAGGGGCGGTCTTATCCAGAGACAGGGAGGATAGAGCCAGGACCTGCTCTTCTTGCCGCTCTTCCGCGCGCCATCTTCTGGCCAGTATCATTAAACCCCCTTCTGAAGTGGTAGATAAAGTTATAGCAGCTTCCCTGACACCACTGGACTTCCTCTGCTGGGAGGACCCAGTGTGGTGATGCCAGGTAGCACCTTGGCTGGTTGTGCAAGCCCCCCGGGAGGCCACTCTTACCACCTAATGGGGATCCGCCATTGACTGTGTGTGATAGGGAGATAGATTGCGAGCTCCTCGGGGTCAGGGATGATGAGAATAATACATTGGGGCACATTTACTTACCCTTCCCTGTGCGTTCCCCTATGTGCATTGTCCGACACGAAGGCACTGTGCGCGATTCACTAATCTACTGCGCCCGGTATCCTGCATGTGTCGCTTCCCCGCTCATGTCCAATAGAGTTCACCTTCTCTCTCCGGTGCATGTAGTGCTGTTCTGCGACACAATTTAAATGTTAAATCCCGCCTCAGTTCGAATCAGTCGGATCGCCCGGCGTCGCCCCCCCCCCATTTCTGTCCATGAAGCAGCGCAGCTGAGGCCACAATCCGATCGCATGCGACACAATCCCCTTCTAAATACCTGTCCCAGCCGCAAATCCCGAAAACAGAAGTTAGACGGAAATGTGATCCGCTGACCCTTAGTAAATAAGCCCCATGTGTCATTAGATCTGTTCCCAAACTCTAAAAGATCTCTAAAAATAAAAGTTATGAAAGTAACTCACACTCCACATTGAGTTTTGTCCTCCAAGATTCAGAGATTTGGAAAATGGGTAAAAGTCACTTATTTCATGTGAAAATAGAGGAAAAAGACAGAAATCTCATAAAGAGGCGATGATGACCACATCCTTCCATCTGAAGATCCATCCGGTAATGATATACAACAAATCTGCGACTTCTCATCTTCCTCATTTCTTCTATTTTCTAGATAAAGATGAGACCACAGAAATGAGACCAATTTATTTTATAGACATAAAATCAGCAGCCCCAGATTAATCTGACTGTAAGTGTCTCCAGAGCTGAAATACCAAGGATAAATGTCAGAATCTAACTACTATAATACTGCCCCCTATGTACAGGAAAACTACATATCTGCCCCTATGTACAAGAATATAACTGCTATATACTGCCCCCATGTACAAGAATATAACTGCTATAATACTGCCCCCTATGTCAAGATAATCTACTATAATACTTCCCCTATGTACAAGAATAATAACTAATATAATACTGACCCCCTATGTACAAGAATAAACTACTATAATCTGCCCCTAGTACAGGAATATAACTACTATAATACTGTCCCCTATGTACAGGATATGACTACTATAATACTGCCCCTATGGTACAAGAATATAACTACTATAAACTGTCCCCTATGTCAAAGAATATAACTACTATAATACTGCCCCCTATGTACAAGATAACTATAATCTACTTCGCCCCTAGTCATGGATATAACACTATAATACTGCCCCCTATGTACAGAATAACTACTATAATATCTGCCCCCCCTATGTACAGGATATAACTACTATTATCTCGCCCCCTATGTACAAGAATATAACTACTATTACTGCCCCCCTAGTACAGAATAAACTACTCATACTAATACTGCCCCCTATGTACAAGAATATAACTACTATAATACTCGCCCCTATGTACAAGATAAACTACTAATACTGCCCCCTAGTACAAGAATATAACTACTATAATACTGCCCTATGTACAAGAATATACTACTATATACTGCCCCCTATGTACAAGAATATAACTACTATAATACTGCCCCCTATGACAGAATATAACTACTAATACTGCCCCCTATGTACAGAATATAACTACTATATACTGCCCCTATGTACAAGAATAAACTACTATAACTACTGCCCCCTATGTACAGAATATAACTACTATAAATACTGCCCCCTATGTACAAGAATATAACTACTATAATACTGCCCCTATGTACAAATAAACTACTATAATACTGCCCCCTATGTACAAGCATATAACTACTATAATATGCCCCCTATGTACAAGAAATACTACTATAATACTGCCCCCTATGTACAGAATATATACTAACTATAAATACTCACGCCCCCTATGTACAAGAAATAACTACTATAATACTGCCCCCTATGTACAGGAATATAACTACTATACATGCCGTCCCTATGTACAAGAATATAACTACTATAATACTGTCGCCCTTATATACAGGAATATAACTACTATAATACTGCCCCTATGTACAAGAATATACTACTAATACGCCCCTATAGTAAAATATAACTAGCTACTATATACTGCCCCCTATGTACAGATATAACTACTCATAATACTCTGCCCCCATGTACAGATATAACTACTATAATACTGCCCTGTTACAGAATATAACTACTATATACTGCCTCTATGTACAAAATATAACTACAATACTGCCCCTATGTACAAGAAATAACTACTATAATACTGCCCCCTATGTACAAGAATATAACTATAATACGTCCCTAAGTACAAGTAAATACTATAATACTCCCCTATGTACAGGAATTAACTACTACTAATAATATACTGCCCCTATGTACAAGAATATAACTACTATAATACTGCTCCCTATGTACAAGAATATAACTACTATAATACTTGTCCCTATGTCAAGAATATAACTACTATAATACTGTCCCTATGTACAGAATAAACACTATAATTACTCCCTATGTACAAGATATAACTACATATACTGCCCTATGTACAGATATACACTACTATATACTGCCCCCTATGTACAAGAATATAACTACTATAAACTGCCCTATGTCAAGAATAAACTACTAATACTGCCCCTACCCTAGTACAAGAATATAACTACTATAATACTGCCCCCTATGTACAGAGATAAACTACTATAAGACTCCCTCTATGTCCAAATATAACTACTATAATACTGCTGCCCCCTATGTACAAGATATAACTCTATAATACTGCCCCCTATGTACAAGAATATACTACTATAATACTGCCCCTATGACAGAATATAACTACTATAATACTGCCCCCTATGGACAAGAATATAACTAAATAATACTACTAATACTGCCCCCTATGTTCAAGAATAACTACTAATACTGCCCCTATGGATCAATATACTCTATAATCACTGCCCCCTATGTACAGAAATATACTACTATAATACTGCCCCCTATGTACAAGAATATAACTACTATAATACTGCCCCCTATGTACAGGAATATAACTACTATAATACTGTCCCTATGTACAAGAATATACTATATTACTGCCTATGTACAAGAATATACTATACTATAATACTGCCCCCTATGTACAAGAATAAACTACTATAATACTGCCCCCTAAGTACAGGTAAATAGCTACTATAATACTGCCCCTATGTACAGGAATATAACTACTATAATACTGCCATGCCCCCTATGTACAAGAATATACTACTATAATACTGCCCCCTAATCAAGTAAAATAGCTACTATATACTGCCCCTATGTACAGGAATATAATACTATAATACTGCCCCTATGTACAAGAATATAACTACTATAATACTGCTCCCTATGTACCAGAATATACTATAAATATTGTCCCTATGTACAAGAATAACTACTATAATTGCCCCCTATGTACAAGAATATAACTACTATAATACTGCCTCTATGGACAAGAATAAACTACTATAATACTGCCCCTATGTACAAATATAACTACTATAATACTGCCCCTATGTACAGGAATATAACTACTATAATACTGCCCTATGTACAAGATATAACTACTATAATACTGCCCTCATGTACAGGATAACTCACTATAATACTGCCCCCTTTGTACAAGAATATATCTACTATAATACCGCCTCCATGTACAAGAATATAACTACTATAAGACTGCCCCCTATGTACAGGAATATAACTACTATATACTATATGCTCCCAATGTACAAGAATACAACTACATAATACTGCCTCCTATGTACAGGAATATACTACTATAATACTGCCCCCTATGTACAAGAATATATCTACTATAATACTGCCCCTACTGTAACAATAATACTAACTACTATAAATACTGCCCCTATGTACAAGAATATAACTACTATAATACTGCCCCTATGTACAAGAATATAACTACTTAATATACTGCCCCCTATGACAAGAATATCTAACTAAATACTGCCCCTATGTACAGAATTAACTACTATAATACTGCCCCTATGTACAAGAATATACTACATAATACTGCCCCCTATGTACAAGAATAAATATAACTACTATAATACTGCCCCCTATGTACAAGAATGTAACTACTATAATACTGCCCCTATGTACAAGAATATAACTACTATAATACTGCCCCTATGTACAAGAATATAACTACTATAATACTGCCCCCTAAGAACAAGAATATTATTTGTGTGTTATACATTCCATTTAATATAATTATATTGTTATAATGCAATAAAGGTAATTATTATCTTAATTAATTCCTGGTGTTCTTGTTGCTCATTTATATAACACGCAACTATGTGACATTCATGTTATGGAAGATTTGGCAATCTCTGTGCAGCGCTGTGTAATCTGTGTGCGCTATATAAATAAAGGAATTATTATTATTATACAGGTGATGTGACATTGTGAGGCATTTATCACTTTTAGCGCACGTGTTGTGATATCATTTACACTGGGATGTTAGATTGTGGCGCAAGGTGTTAATGAATTGGTGCAGGACTGTAAAGGTTTAGGACTGTCTACACATGAATGTAGGGGATATAGATCTCCGTCAAGCAGCTTTTTGCAGCATGCGGCAAAAAAGTGTAAGGAAACTAGAAAAGTTGCGCTCCAAATTGTGAACTCCCCACCAATTGTGCCTTCACTTGTTCCATGTTCTGGAGATGTTGGTGGAGTTTTGCTCCTGCTGTGACGTCTCCTCCCGTCGGCTGCGGTTATTGGAAAGGTTTTGAGCTGAAGATGACAAATTTTGGAAATGATAGAAAGTGATGGATTTGTATATCATGGGGTGAGATAATAATTCTCTCCCCTTGTAAACTGATTGAGCAAGAACTCTATACGAGAACCTAATAGTCCAAATGTGAGTGCACCGAGGGGAAGCTCCTGGGGGAAATGGCTAACTGGGGCTCATTTACTAAGGGTCCATCGGACTCATTTTCGTCAGGCTGACCAACGATCTCCATTTTGCACCAAATTGCCACAGGATTTGGGCGCACTCGATCGGATTTGGCCGCATCGGCGCCGGCTTGCACGCGACAGAAATGTGGGGGGGGGCGGACCATCGGACAACTCGACGGATTTGGACAACGCGCAGGATTTAACATTTAGAATTGTGTCGCAAGACACGCACTTACAAGGACCGAGAAGGAGCAGGTGAACTCTGGCAGACCTCAGCGGTCCGGGGAAGCGATGTATGCAGGAACTCGGACGCACGAGCTTAGTGCATCGCGCTGGACCCGAATCCTTGTCGGATAACGCACCACGGGATTGCGACAGGACCGGGTAAGTAAATCTGCCCCATTGTGTTCCTCCTTCTAGAACCAATTATGCCAATCTAGAATCACAGACCCAGATACAATCACAAGAGTCACCAAAATGAAACATTCCGTAGTGCAAAAAGAAACAAACAAAAATAAAACATTGGATAAATAAATGAATGTAAATATTAAATATTATAATAAATAATAATTAAGTAATATTCATATAATTATTTTTTTTTTATGGAGATAATAAATAAATAAAAAAACTAAGAAAACATGTAAAAAAAATACAATAAAATGAAAATAAATGTAATTATTCTTTACTTCATGCACTAGAAGTCAGGATGTTGTTGTAGCGTTCACAGCCAGTATTCCTTATCCGGGTCTTGTCTGCAGCTCGAGTGCTAAATTCAGCCAAAGGTCAGTGTCTCCGGTGAAGGTCAGTGATCTGCAGATTGACACCAATTAGGATCATCAAGTATAATGTGCATCCATAATAAATGTTTCATATGCAGACGCTGATGAGCCCAACAGGTCTGACCTTGCCTCTGGATCACGTACAACATATCATAGTCTATGCTGATGAGTGTCAGGGGAGGGGGCTCATTACTAGGTCATAAAATATTATCTTTCGGGGTCACGTCCTAATCCCCCACCACAGGTAGTTGCATCCCCCCGCAGGATCAAGGTCATGACATGATGTCCAGGTCAAACCCATTATGCATCAACCTAAAGAAGAGAGTGAGACATGTGCCACAGAGGCCGTAATAATATTGGGGGGCACATGGAGAGGACCCTATAAACCAGGACAAGCCCCCCACCTGACTACAGTCGGGATGAGAGAAATCTGTAGCATTGATGATGGAAGTCAATCCCTCCACATACTACATCCAGATGCTAAATCTGTGACATCCCTGGATCTCCCACCGGGGAGTTTATGGAGGTTCATCTGTCCACTTCTCCCAGTGCCCTGGCCACGGTCAGCAGTACCACGTCTCAGTCATCCTATCTGGGGTCCTGGATTTCTGACTTGGGACCCTGGATTTTCATGGATAATGAAGCCGTCCATCAAGAGTTCCAAATTTTCTGAAGTGGCTTTTCTTGGCCTCAAGTAAGAATTCTGGGCCCCCTTCCATGGGGAAGCCTTAGGACAAACCCCAATGTACTTGGAGAAGTCACAATCCTGGAACATAAATCCATATTTCACAGCCCTGCTGCTACTAACAACATACACAGAGGTCTGATTACACATCTCCCCATAACTCTGGCTGCTGTCTGTATGGTAACATCGGCTGACAGTTTACCATTAGGTGGCAGCAGAGAGACAGTTTTTTCTTTTGATCTAATTTGCATACCTTTTCCCATGATGCACTGGCTGTAAGAATCCCTAAGAAGAGTCAGCACTGTGCCCCCATCAGATGCAGGTCAAACCTTTATAGACCCATAAATGTTTAAGAGGCTCCTGTGCACCAGGAATCTTTACAGAGGAGTCTTCTAGAAATGAAAGGCTCCCCCCATGAGAGTCCTATGCGGTTTATAGATCTGCGCTCACCTGATCAATGGGCCATAAATGTCTCTTCCCAGAGGTAGACGGGTGTCATAGTCTATGCTAGACAAGTGGCCACTTCTCCGCTCGTAACAGGAGACCCAGTACTTTTATCCCAGGGGTCAATGGGGGTCAAATTGAGAGGTCATAAATGTCCTTTATGGCAAAACCTTTAGAAAATTAACAAATTTACTGCAGAACATAAATTTCACAAGCGTGTAGTAAAACCTGTTACGTGACTGATGTCTCCATCTGTGATATAGTGGTCGATGCGATAAGATACAAGGTAACAGAAAATACCTAAATAAACAGAAGCAGCAAAAACCATAGAAAAAGTCAAGTTCATGTTCGGTCAAATGTCAAATAAACTGTTACAATTGAATCATTACTAATGTATCCATGTGATATACAGTAACATAGTGAGATAAGATACAAGGTAACATAAAAGACTGAATATACAAATGTAACAATGTATATATGTATAATTGTTACCCCCTATCAATAGGATGACAATGTGATTTGTGGGGTCCAAACACAAGGACCACAGGGCCCTGGAGCCTACAGCTCCATCCAGTCAAGCATCAAGTTAAAGGAAACCTACCATTTGATTGGATGCATTATGAAGCAGACATACCTTGAGAATGCTGTAGCTACACTGATGCAGGATCATATCTTGGTTAATCCCTGAGCTGAGTGGTTTTGCTGAAAAAACAATTATAACATTCAGGACCTTGGGAAAGCTGGATCAGCATGGCTGCCAAGATGAACACATTAGACACGGAGCTTGTAATTACAAATGGAGGTTAGTTAAGCATGACTAATCAACCTGAGCTGGATCACTCATACACAGCAGCTGGGGGATGGTGCAGCAATTGATTATTCTGTCTGGCAGGGAGAAAAGTCATTGCATCATCATCTGTAGCAGAGAAAAACTCTCCTACAACAAGAAGCTTGGCTTTAAACTTTTCGACTCCTTGATGATAAAATATCTTCTAACACAATCGATTGTATGTGGGATATAAACTGGACATGAACTAGACATATCTTTGAATATGGCTATTATACATCAGTACAACTATCTCTATATTGTTCCACCCCATGCCTGTAAAGTTCCTCATACCGTTTGTGAAGTTGACTCACCATCTTTGCATATCCATGTTCTTCCATCTCAGCCGCGCCTCCAGCTTTCTAAATGATGAGGAGCGTGCTTTCTATTCAGATGAGTGAACTCAGCTTTGCTACATCTTCACTCCAACCACAGCCAGAGACATGGGCTGTGTGTGACTGAATTGAATAGAGAAATGATCTCCCTCATTTTCCCCTCCCTCAGGACTTCTCTTCAGAGAGTTACACAGAGCCAGTGTCTCATTCCTGAGCGTAGGAAGGATGAGCTGGAGGCGTGGCTTAGTAGGAAGGACATGAATATGCCGGACTTAGCTCAAAGGAAAGATGATGATCGGACCCACATGGGGTCATTGCCTAGATATGGAGTCAACTTTGTGAACTGACTATGGAACATTACAGGCATGGGGAGGAACAATATACGGATAGTTGTACTGCTGTGTAATAGCAGTTTTCAAAGATGTGTGTAGTTAGTGTTGGTTCATTTAACTGACAGGTTCTCTTTAACAAAAATCAAGGTAATGTTTGCTGTGACCAGTTGAGTTCCCAGTTAGTCTCTGCTCCATCTTTCTGATGAAATGTCCTGTAATACACTACAATGTATGGGGGGTGACATTAAGTGTCTGATTCCGGGGTCACACGTCGTAGCCGCTCCTCGTTATCGGCTGATATAATGTACATTGTTTATCCGCGACGCTTCCCTCCAGTCGCTCACCAAGTGTGATTTTGTGTAGCAATCTCCAATTATTCTCCATTAGGGAGAGGGAGACAGTTTTAATTGGAGATTCGGTCCAGTGCACAAATTCACAAACATGCATAAGACAGAATAATTACCCTGCCACATCTGCTTAGGCGAGACGCGGGTGTCACCCAGAGAGCGGCAATCACTCCGAGTCCTGCGAGTTACATCCCTAATAGAGCCGCCGAGACGCCCCAGTCCTGATCCACACATGGGAAAGGATGGACCCACCATCTCAGATCGTCTAAACTTCAATCTTCTTGAGAACAGAATAAATACATTCCGGAATTAAAAACAACAAACATGAAAACATGAACCGCACTTATACATTTGCCCACATTTACTGAGGTCCTTGCGCCAGTTTTCTTTCAGACTTTGCTCGTTCTTTTCTGTGCAAACTGCTTCCACGTGTGTATAAGAAGTGTCCGCGCCACATTTGTGTCGCACCTGACCGTTTTATGTCGTGGCTGCACAATTCTTCATGCAACCGAAATTTATGCACATAAAGGGGCGTCCGGTGCACAGTCGGACCGTGCACCAGATTTAACATGCAGAGTCGGACAGAAATGTGTTGCATGCCATAAGTTAAAGGTGCACCAAAAAAAAGTTGGTGCACTCTATTGGAGCAGTACAGGGGATCCTGAATCTGGCACCCCCTGCTCATTACCCAGGTAACTGCACATAGTACACGCTGCACTGGGCCATTGGTGGTCCATTGTCTTGAAATGAATGAGAAGTTGTCACAACCCGTCCATATTACCAGTATGACTAAAAGGGAACCTTCCCCACTTACTCTAAATGTAACTTCTTTCATCTTTTAATAGATCATGCAGTTTTAACTTAAAATTACTGTCTTTACAGGCAGGTGGGTGGGGCTAATATCATCTGTCTGTTCCAATATAGTACCACCCACTTGACAGAACAAAGCCTAACTAATGGCACAGATCTCACAGGAATGGAGGGGGCTACTGTAAAATATCACATCAGAAATAAGGATAAAGTAGGCTAAAGATTTGGAGATGAGGTTCCCTTTAAAGAAAACCCGCCAGGCAAATATATTTTCATAAACTGCCATTAGAGAGCATTGCCTCTATCCCTTCATTGTCCCTCTACATGGCTGTAAACTTAAGCAATGAGGTCTTAAAGCTGTATGCAAATGTCCTGTGAAATGTCCAATGAGTCATTAGCATATTCAAGCTGTCCGGCTTATTCATGAGTGGGAGGCACAGCCACACCCCCAGTGCTTGACTGACAGCCTGTGTAATGATGTGAGGCTGTATAATGATGTAATGGCTGCTCCATGTGCTTGCTGCTGGCCACGCCTCCTGCAGCCTGTGTGTGTATAGGAGAGAGCAGGCTGTATAAGAGCTACAGGCTGCAGCCATGTTATAGCAGAACATGTCAGGTACTTGTGTAGCTGATGTCTGTGTTTTAGGAGGATGAAGCATGTCAGCAGATGCAGCACACACACTAGCAATGCTTTACTATACATTACACACAGACATGAGCAGGGGGAGGAGAGGGGAGGGGGAACAGAGATGACATCACTGCCTCTGATCATGTGACCAGCCTCATTTACATAATAAAGAAAAGATGATTTTACAATGATTAATGCATGAATTGACTAGATAAAGGCTGTGATGGGATCCTTGTGAGCTGCTCCAACAGGTAGAGGTGACAGGACTAGTGACACAGACCTGATGACAGGCGTCCTTTAACTGAGCAGTAAATGTAAAAGACTCATATAAAAAATTAATACATTTCTATAATCTGATGTTCTCTCATCCAAAGAAAGGTAGGACATAAAGCATTATCCTGTATATGAGATGAGATGTGCTCCCTTCTTCTCTCACATCTGTCTCTGGCTGTACAGAAACTGGTGTAATGTCCCATTGTTGGGTAATTATTAGAGATGAGCGAGCACTAAAATGCATTTTTCAGTAAAATTACAAACTGAACGAGCACAGTGAAAGAA
Organism: Engystomops pustulosus; assembly: GCA_019512145.1. NCBI lineage: Eukaryota > Metazoa > Chordata > Amphibia > Anura > Leptodactylidae > Engystomops > Engystomops pustulosus. The sequence continues at coordinate 89,720 of WNYA01000339.1, read as the reverse complement.
CACAGTGCAGAACAGATTGCAGATGTTCGGGAACATCTGCGATCTGTTCCGGAGACACGCGTGCAGAACGGTGTTCTCCGCAATAGTATTTGAAGAACAATATGTGTAGAGAACAACTTGCAGATGTTGCCCAGCTTTTCTCATCCCTCTCCCTTCAGCTACTTCAGTCCAGCGAGATGTGCAGCCAGAACCCTTCAGCCTCAGCCAAAGCCCTTCAGCCTCATTTGCATATTCCTAAAGTGAAGTTTTGCCATGGAAGGAGCAGCTGGACAGTAAAAATAATGGCATTGGTGGCAAGTGTGGGCATAGTTCTATGTAACATAGCAGGTAATTTAGGTTGGTAATCGGTGGTGATGGATACATATTCATCTGGAGAGTCCATTTGGGAGGAGAGTGACATTAGAGAAGTGTTACTTGGGTTCTCATCATTGCTTTGGATGTTGATGTCCCCTTTATTCTTGGTGCTATACACACTATTGTTCTGACCAGTTTCTATCTACTGGATGGACCCGTAAACCACAAGGCAATAACCAAACAAAGGTAAATGTGGACCTGGACCCCACACAATCCCTGTCCTCTCTGAATAAACCAGTACCGGGCCTCATTTATTCTGATTATGTATAATACGCCCCTCATCCACATCTGGTAGAAATAATCCTGAAAAACTGCAGCCGCTCAGGACGCAGATTGCGCTAAAGACTCCGCCGTCACGGAATCAGGAAATTGCTTCACAAATTAAATAAGGACGGAGCTTGGAAGAATTATAATAGAGTCATAAGAGAAGAATGGGACATGATTGCACGAGACACAATGTATCAGCAGAAGGATGACATGACGCCAGCGCGGGGACTGCACAGCGCTGGGGGAGGGGGAAATGGAGGTCGGGCAATTAGCCACACCTGACACTAATGAATGTGGACAGGTACAGCTGCCGATGTCGGAAAACCTTGGAATTATCAAAGTGAATGATATGGATAGAATTTGGCCGGGGCGGGCGCTGAATTACTGATGATCCTCACCGAATATTAATATTTCCATATTTAATGCTGGAACTTATTTCACACTTGAAGGATGACAGAGATTGTCTAATGGGTCAAGTGGGGAATATTGGAGCAGAACTGCGGGGATGATCCGGTTTATCAGACAGAGTTACATTGTGAAAAAGACTAATGTCTAAGACTATGTTTAATCAAGACACAGAAAAAACACAGGAAAGGAATCAGAAAATATATCTAATTACATGAACACGAGTACATTACATCCTCAGATCCTTATTCACAGATCTTACAGTAATGAACCAGCCAGTGAGGAGACGGTCACATAGACAACTGGAGGAAAGTCTCTATGGGAAGAGTCCGGAGGGAGGAGTCTGTGGACCTGTGGACCCTCTGGACGACCGCAGGAGATGGAGAGAGTACTAGCCACCACCCTGGCCCGAAGTCTAAGTGGCACCCTGAACTTCATCAGAGCCCGCCGCAAAGCGGGATAGTCTCGCTGCAGCGGGGTGCCACCAGGTCGTTCCACGGGTGCGCCTAAATCCGTGGTGGCAGCCAGGGATGACAGGGATGTAGGACACAGTCCGAGCCTGGGATGACAGCAGGAGTGCGGCTTGGAAGGATGAGCTGGAACTCATGGCAGACAAACAGGCAGTAGCTGGCACAGGACCCAGGCGGGCAGGAACAGAGAGGTCCTTGGAGGAGAGTTGGTGGCTTGGAGGCGTCTGGGAACGCTGGAGACAAGAAACACTGAGACGTCTGGAAACGCTGGAGGAAAACAGGGAACACGGAGGCGTTTGATTACTTATCTCTCCTGGGAAATCACTGGTTGCAGAGAGCACAGAGCACAGCAGTAGGAGCACATTTCCCTGGTGCACTTGGAGAAGCTACAATCCTGGAACATAAGTCTATATTTAACCCCTTAACGACTTGGCCTTTTTTAGTTTTTTCACTTCCATTTTTTACTCACCACCTTCAAAAATCTATAACTTTTTTATTTTTCCACATAAAGAGCTCTGTTATGGCTTATTTTCTGCGTAACAAATTGCACTTCGTAGTGACGGTATTTAATATTCCATGGCGCGTACTGGGAAGCGGGAAAAAAATTCCAAATGCAGTGAAAATGGTGAAAAAACACATTTGCGACGTTTTCTTGTGGGCTTGGATTTTACAGCTTTCACTGAGCGCCCCAAATGACAGGTCTACTTTATTCTTTGGGTTGCTATGATCACAGGGATACCACATTTGTACAGGTTTTATAATGTTTTCATACATTTAAAAAAATCTCCTGTACAAAATTTTTTTTTTGATTTTGCCGTCTTCTGGCGCTAATAACTTTTGTGTACAGAGCTGTGGGTGATGTCATTTTTTGCGACTTTTGATGGCGTTTTCATTGCTATCATTGTTAGGACTGTACGACCTTTTGATCACTTTTTATTAATTTTTTTATATTTTCTAAAATGGCAAAAAAATTTCATTTTTGACTTTGGACACTATTTTCTGTTACGGGGTTAAACGCAGTGAAAAACCGTTATTATATTTTGATAGATTGGACATTTAGTGTCCCTGGAGATAGGTGTAATGCCACCTCACACTGCTGTGCTCTTTGGGGTGTTAGGTAGTGTCCGTGGAGAGATGTGTAATGCCACCTCACACTGCTGTGCTCTGTGCTCTTTGCGGCCAGTGTTAGGTAGTGTCCCTGGAGAGTTGTGTAATCAAACCTTTTTATATTTATTATATATGATTTATATTCTGGGATTATAATTTTTCCAAGTGCACCGGTGGTTTGCAATCACACTGCTGTGCTCTCTGCTCTGTGCATGGAACTGCCCCTTGCTTTTACATTGAGTGATTTTTTTTAGCATCCAAATAGAAGCCTGTTACAGCTTTTACTTAGAGCAGATATCTGAGGGAGAGGTTATGTTAAGCAGGGGTGTACACTCAAGACGGGGTGATATTAAGCAGGGGTGTACACTAAGGGAGAGGTTATGTTAACTTCACTGTGTTTTTCACTTAAATGATCCTATGTTCACTGTTTTTATTCTATTCTTCACTGTTCTTCACATCTGATAACTTGTCGGGAGATAATATACGCGCGGAACAGTGAAGAATAGATTGCAGATGTTTGCATACATCTGCTAACTTATCAGAAGACATTCTTTTTCAATTAAATAACACATTTTATTCCCGAACCATGGTCCCTTTGAAAAATGCTCGAGTCTCCTATTGACTTCAATGGGGCTCGTTATTCGAGACGAGCACTCGAGCATCTGGAAAAGTTCGTCTCGAATAACGAGCACCCGAGCATTTTAGTGCTCGCTCATCTCTACTCATGATGCCTCTGACTGGGATGAACAACTTCCCAATGAAGAGAAAGACCTGTGGGTAGAGTGGATTGACTCTCTAACAAATCTCTCTCATCTACATGTTGCACACTCATATGCCCCTGTACCATCTACAGAAGTTCAGCTACAAAGACTTTATGTGTTTTCTGATGCTTCTATCAAAGCCATTGCTGTCTAAAACAGTAGACATTAAAGGACAATGTCATATAGGATTCGTCATGGGCAAAGCAAAACTTGCACCACTTCCTGAGCACACTATACTAACACACATGGAATATTGTGTACAGTTTTGGGCACCAGTATATAAAAAGGATATAGTAGAGCTGGAACGGGTGCAGAGGAGAGCAACCAGGATTATTAGGGGAATGGGGGGACTAGAATACAATGACAGATTACAAAATTTGGGATTATTCAGTTTAGAAAAAAGACGACTGAGGGGAGACCTCATTACAATGTACAAATACCTGAACGGACAGCACAAGGATCTCTCCAAAGATCTTTTTATACCTAGGCCTGTGACCAGAACAAGGGGGCATCCTCTACGCCTAGAGGAGAGGCGATTCTACCATCACCATAGACAAAGGTTCTTTACTGTAAGAGCAGTGAGACTATGGAACTCTCTGCCGCAGGAGGTTGTTATGGCGGACTCTATGTACATGTTCAAGAGAGGCCTGGATGACTTTCTGGAGAGAAAAAATATCACAGGTTATGGGGATAAAACATTTATTTAATTCTTGAAGGTTGGACTTGATGGACTTGCGTCTCCTTCCAGCCTTATATACTATGATACTATGATACTATGAACAGACAGCAAGGTAGTCTTGGGATATATCTACAACGAAAGCCGACACTTCTACGTGTATGTCAACAACAGGGTTCTATGAATCAGGAGGTCAACTGTGCCAAAACAGTGGAATTTTGTTCCTACTGATCAAAATCCTGCAGACCAAGCAACTAGATCTGTTGCTCCCAGCCACCTTAAAGACACTACATGGCTTACAGGTCCTGCCTTTCTATACAGCTCAGAGCACAGTACTACGGATCTTAACACAGTTTTATTTTGTTTTAATAGATTGTAAAAATTAAATGAATGTGTACGGAAAAAAAATATTTCACCATCTTCTGATGCTACTTTTTCATACTATGGTGTGCAGAGCTGTGTGAGGTGTCATTTTTTTGCGAAATGAGCTGAAGTTTTCATTGCTACCATTTATGCGAACATTTGATTTCTTTTTATTACTCTTTTTATGTGATGTAAAATGGTGTAAAAGAAGTGTTTCCTACATTTGGGCACTATTTTCCATGGGGTTTACCACCAGCAATAACAGTTTTTATATTTTAACATATTGGGCATAGTGAGACATGGTGATACCTAACATGTTTGTAATTTTTACTGTTTATTACGATTTAATAATTCTAGGGAAAGGGGGGTGATTTGAAATTTTTTAAAATTATTTTTTAAACTTTTTTTTTTAATTATTTTTCTACTGTATTGCAGTATTTGGCATTTTTACACAGTATTCATTACAAGGAGCCACTGGCTCATTATAACGAAACTGCAAAAATCAGATCTCAGGCTCAGGTATGTCATGGCAACCGATTGCCACTTCCCAATGACGATACGGTGAGCGACAAAGATGGGAGGGCCATACGCCAGAGAAGTAGGACTGTTTAGTCCACCTATATTAAAGATAATAGTTGTGGTACTGTGCTGTTTCCATTTCTGCAGGATAATTAGTAGTATTGAGATGTGATAACTACAAATACAGGAAAGAAGTAGACATATCCTAACATTGTATTTGTCCTATAAAATGCTGTGCTGCAGTTTTCTTTCTCTCGTGGGAATGTTGATTTTGGGACCAACAAATGTGGATGCAGCTGTATCATTGGACATAGGCTTTGAAAATATACCTAAGTTAAATCTTTTGTTGCAGTGTGCAGTGGAGATTGGCAGCTACCCTCAACATTTTCTATTTGTCTATAGCAGTGGTGGCAAACCTAGGGCACACATACCATCTCCCTAGTCTCAGCAAAGTTAATCATTTTCGCTCCGACCAGTATCTGTCCATTGCAGCCTGAAGCTGATCGGATCAGCTTTCACTAGTTTTGCCTTAGTGAGACAGTAATAGCAGATCAGTGCTGGCCTCTCCTCCTCCTCAGCCCAGGAAGACAAGTACAAACAGAATGAGGAGTGAGAGAGTCCACAAAACAAAGCCTACAGAAGATAGGGTCAGGAGCTGCTGGGGCTGCTGTGTGGGGCTTTCACATCAGCAGTTCAGTGTTAGAGCTGTGAATGCCTATAAAGGTTCTGTCAGGTGGCTTTGGGACACTAAACGAACTATAGATAACTGTGATTTAGTGTCCCAAACCACCCCGTATGACAACAGTCTGTTGCCACATGTATACTGGTCTGTGTCTTAAACGCTCATCACCTGCATAAGGCGGCCTATGAAGCCAGCATAGCTTCACAGCAAGCAGCGTATGCACAATGTGGTCAGGTGCTTTGCTGCATCACTGGCCGTGTGGTGCATGTGATGAGCGCTGCGAACATAGGCAAGTATATATGTGGCTACTGTCATATGTGTGAACCCAAATCCACCTGTACCCACACCTTCCACCCCACAACAACCACCACTTTGGCCTACAGATCCCCTGCAAAATTGTATTCCCCAAACCTTAACCCCATAACGGAAAATAGCGCCAAAAGATCAAAATACCACCTTTTAGCCATTTTGTAGCATGCAATAAAAAGTGATCAAAAGTCTGTACGGTCCTCAAAATGATAGCATTAAAAACATCTGAAAAAAACACCAAAAAAATTAGTGCCAGAAATGGCAAAATAATTTTTTTTTAAAGGGTGCTTTAATTTTTGTAAATCTATAAGAATATTGTCATTTGGGGCGCACAGTGATAGCTGTAAAATCCAAGCCCACAAGAAAATGGCACAAAAGCGTTTTTTCACCAATTTCACCAATTATGCAGAAAACAGACCCTCACAAAGCTCTTTACATGGAAAAATAAAAGTTAGATTTTTGAAGGTGTGGAGTGAAAAAATATTTGGTCCATAAGCAGGCTAACTTATAGTCCCCCGGTCCCTTCCTCTACTCAGGACTGCTGTCACTGTATGGGGGTAATGTTAATCAGTATATGGCGGTAATAGTCCTCACTGAATTTCAGTAATACAGTATCACTACATTTGCTTCTAGGATAGTGTTATTATTGGTGATGTTGGCCTTTCTATAGTGGTCTTTATAACCAGAATTATGCTATTTATGTGGTTGTAATGGTGGCCTCATGATGTCAAAGTGTTATTTGTCTCTTGTATGGCACAAATGTCTCATATGTGGCACTATTGGAATAAATTGCTGTGTTGGCACCTTGCAATAGAAACATCAGCTTTGGTTTGCAGTTTTGTCACCCGGTCTCTTAAATGTTCGCCATCACTGGTCTATGGTATTGTAAATGATCTGTTACACCTTAGATTGACAGACATCAAATTGTTTGGAAAGGTTTCCCAGATCAATGAGCAGAAACAACTGCTTGACTTGGATCATTGCAAATTGATTTCTTTTTTGACATTGGGTTCAGACAAATCATTGAGGTAATACAAATACTTTACAATATAAAGGTTGCACCACTTTCTAATGGTCACAGTATTTGTGGCTTCATATGAGAACTTGTCTAGTAAAAGGTAAAATGTGCACTTTAACCCCTTCAGGAAGTAGCCAGTTTATAGTTTAAGGCTCAGCTCCATTTTCTGTATTTTGACTTGCGTCACTTTATATATAGTTATAACTTTTGCACAATTTTACTCATCAAAGCGATTATAAGATTGTTTTTTGCCACATGTTGTACGTCATTATATTGATAAATTTGGGCTGAAAAGTTTTATGTTTATTTAAAAAATAACTGATGAATTTTTGAAAGATTTCAAAATTCTAAATCATCTCGTTTTCAGGTACAAATTAGCTGCTGAATAACATTTCCCATATGTTATCTTTAGATTTTCATAGTTTTTGAATTGTCTGTATAATTTATTTTGATGTCACACGGATTCCAAATCAAACATCGGTTTTCTGTATTTTCAAGATTTCAGAATTTACTTTTTTCGGGATAGTTACTGTTTTTAAAGAAATTTTAAATATATAACATTAGAAAACTCCCATATATCATCCCATTTTTATATCTGCACCCTCAAACTATCAGAAACAGCTTTTAGGAAGATTGTTAACCCCTTGAGATCTTCATATAAATGAAATAAAAATGAAGGTGAAATTTCGAATGGTCCGATTTTGTCGGTAATACTTTCATTTAACCCTAACATTTACACATTTTCAAAAGATAAAAAGAGAAAACCTATCATAAAATGTGTTATGCAATTTCATTCGAGTAAAGAGACACCCTACATATGGCTGTTACTTGTTTTATGGGCGCACAGCGAGGTACAGAAGGAAAGGAGCGCCCTGTAGTTGCCACAATTTTGTAGGCTATAAAATTTTTGTTTTTTTGTTATTTGGGACATGTGATGGCATTTTTTTTTGCAGGATGAGATGCATTTTCCAGTTTAACCATTTTGGGATTACTATGCCCTATTGTTAAAAATGTATTACATGTTTTTAGAGGGTAGGAGTAAAAAAAAGCACAATTTTTGTGTTGGATTTTTTACTTCTTTTCTCATGGTTTCCATTACAGCAATCAGCATCCCCTGAAGACATCGTAGGTAGGTGGGTATCATGGGGGAGATAACCACACAAGACAGTTTAAATGCTGTGGTTGCGCTGACCACGGCATTTAACCCGTTAGACACCCGTGATCGGAGCGTTAGGAAGTTATTGTGCAGAATTCTGTATCTAGTTAGAAATATTAAATGAAGTCCACCATCAAAATTAAGCATCACAAACAAGGTATAATGGATCCAGGCACTGTGACTCTGATAATCTTCTTATATTTGTTATTCATGGTCTCCTTCCTTCTAAAATCAACTTTTATAATTATGCAAATAAGCCTAAAGGGCTACTGGAGTGGTTCCCAGAGCTCCTCTATGCTGCAGATTCACAGGCAAGCAGTGCTGCAGTGAGATTATATCAGGCAGAGGGATGGGGAGTGATAAGCAGGAGCAGGGTAATACAGCCTGTGAATCTGCAACACGGATGGGGCCATGGGAATTGCCCCATAGTCCTTCAGGGTATAATATTTTTTATATGATGAAAATGTATACAATTTCCATTATACTTTCTGTATTAATTCCTCGTGGTTTTATTGATGTCTGCTTGCTTTTATTCTATAGAAAGCTTCTATATATACTTCCAGTGAACAGAAATTAGTCTATAGTCATAGTCATGTGATGTCACACAGACCCACAGGTCATTTTAACACAGTTCTGTGTGACATCACATGACCATGGTCAGGTTAATATTGTCTAGAAAGTGAACAATGAAACTTCCTAAAGCATGACAGCAAGTAGAGATCTAGAAAATGAATACAGAAAGTATACTGGAAAATTGTTTACATTTTCACCATAAAAACAATAACATTTTTGTGCGGAAACAGGAAATTCCCTTTAAGACATTTCACCTGTCTCTGTATGCTGCAGACATGTATACTTACATATAGTAACTGTTACATAGAACATGGAGAAACCATGATTTTGGTATTGTGATATTAATACTATGCAAATAAGACATGTTTTTATATAAAAAAAATTTCCATATCAGTATAAACTACAAAAAAATCTTTTAACAGTGTAGTTGTCACAGTCTTCTGAACCTCAATGTGGGCAAGTGCTGCCTGGTTATACTAAAATATATACACTTCCTACTAGAAGAAAAGTTGCAGTATTCCTTTTAACCTCATTATATGTAAAAAGTCAACAAATATACTGTACAAACTGTTCCCAGGTAGTCTTTGACTATGCTGTATTTGCAATTTGTTCAAGTGATATTTACACTTCTGTCCCTTCTACTCAGACTTTAGAATAAATACACTTTTCTAAATTGCTGCTGATTAAACAGTTGGTACTGGCAATTTATATTGTGGAAAATGAAAATCAAAACAGAAATACAAATGCAAGAATGTGGCAGATGACAAAAAAACATTCCCAGAACAACATATCTAAAGGCAAAAGTTTACACTGTAAATATAATGTTCTATGCTCCAGTAGATAAAACTTCCCAAAGAAACAAACTCATATCAGCTTTAGTATGTATAAAAGGTGATAACTCCATTAACAATTGGTACAGACTCTAGACCGGAATTAATGTACGCTACTTGATTCCAATAGACAGGGCTCTTTTGGGCAACATTCCATTTTGTTAGAACATTTTAGTTTTCTATAAATGCAAACTTTATTTTCTGTGGTATAAGCATGAAAAGATCCTAGAAGGTAAAATCATTTTGTTTAACTTTAAGAGGATTGAACAAGGATAAGAAAATAGGGCTTTTTCTTATCAGAACATGTGTTAAAGGGGTTATGCCACGAAACAATTGACTGCAAAAAGCTGTCAAAGAGGTTAAAATATTTCAAAAATCTATTTGTAAAGGTTACCTGGAATTAAAGATTCCTTTCTATTTGTTATTATGATGCTTGTTCAGCCTCTATTCTTCTCCACACAGAAGCAGATGTGGGAGGGGCCAGGCCAGGTACATGCACAGCACTGACAGCGGCTGTTATTGCACACCTCAGTGCTACATAGCGCTCAGCCTTCAGAGTCTCCTTCCACCTGCTGTGCTCAAATAGTCCCTGCATTTACTGATCCAATAGAAGTCCAATAGAAATGTGTCACACGCCCCATGTTAAAAGTGCACCAAAAAAGTTGGTGCACTCTGTCAAAGCAGTGCAGGGGGCACCAGATTCATGAAGAACGTGCACCAGAAATCCTGAATCTGGCGCCCCCTGCACACTACACAGGACACTGCACATAGTATACATGTACTATGTATTCTCACAGCATCATGGTCGGTCAGGCTGACATGCATGGATGCATAGATAAATAGGTGACAGCTTCTCACATGTTACTGATCTTTAGCTACTTCCCTGCTAGTCAGGCACAGGGGCCCCTTTGCAGGAGAGGAGGGTAGCATGCAGGGACAGTGAATGGAGGAGAGTACAGGAGGAGGACTGCAGGACAGCAGTGTAACATGGAGGGACAGTGAATGGTGGAGAGTACAGGAGGAGGACTGCAGGACAGCAGGGTAGCATGCAGGGACAGTGAATGGATATCACATCTCCTGCGGTATTACTGTTATGTATATATAATATCAGTATTTCATAGTTTGTACGGTTGAAAAAAGACACTTGTCCATCAAGTTCAACCAAGGAAGGGTAGGGATTGGATGAGGAAGGGATTTAGGGGAAACAATTCTATAAAACATAACCATCAATGTTATTTAGGTGTTAAAGGCATCTAGACCCTTCTTGAAGCTCTCTGCTGTCCCTGCTGTGACCAGCGCCTGAGGCAGGCTATTCCACAGAGTGACAGTTCTCATAGTAAAAAAAGCCCTGTCGTCCCCGGTGATTAAACCTTGTTTTCTCCAGATGGAGACAGTGCCCCCTCATCTTTTGATTTGATTTAATCTGAAACAACTTTCCACCATATTTTTTGTATGGACCATTCATATATTTATATAAATTAATCATGTCCCCTCGTAGTCGTCTCTTTTCCAGACTAAATAAATCTAGTTGTTTTAATCTTTCCTCATAACTAAGACCCTCCATACCCCTTATCAGTTTTGTGGCTCTACGTTGAACCCTCTCCAGCTCCAGGGCCTCCTTTTTATGGACCGGTGCCCAGAACTGGACAGCATATTCCAGGTGAGGCCGAACCAGTGCCTTGTATAGTGGTAATATTACATCCCTATCACGAGAGTCCATACCACTTTTGATACATGACATGATCCTACTGGCTTTAGAGGCAGCTGATTGACATTGCATGCTGTTACTCAATTTATGATCTACTAGTACCCCCAGGTCCTTCTCAACAAGGGACTCTCCCAGATTTACTCCCCCAAGGACATATTTTGCCTTTGGATTATTGGCCCCCAGGTGCATAACCTTACATTTATCCACATTAAACCTCATTTGCCACATTAAACCTCATTATATCACATCTCCTGCGGTATTACTGTTATGTATATATAATATCAGTGTTATATCACATCTCCTGCGGTATTACTGTTATGTATATGTATATCATGGTTTTATTCACATCTCCCTGCGGTATTAAACTGTTACGGTATATATAACTATCCAAGTGTTATATCACATCTCCTGCGGTATTACTGTATGTATATATAATATCAGGGTTTATATCACATCTTCGCGGTATTACTTGTTAGTATTCTAATATAAGTGTTGATATCACATCTCCACTGCGGTATTATTACTGTTATGTATTATAATTCATTGGTTATATCACATCTCCTGCTGTAATACTGTTGTATATAATATTAGTGTTATATCAACCCATCTCTTGCGGTATTACTGTTATGTATATGTAAATATCAGTGTATTCACATCTCTGCGGTATTACTTTATGTATATATAATATCAGTGTTATATCACATCTCCTGCGGTATTACTGTTAATGTATATATAACTCAGTGTTATAATAATCACTCTCCTGCGGTATACTGTTATGTATATTAATATCATTGTTATATCACATCCTCCTGCGTAATTCGTTATTATAGTTAAATATCATGGTTAGATCACATCGCATGCTGGTATTACTTGTATGTCTATATAAGTCATGTTATATCACACATCTCCTGCGGTATTACTGTTATGTATATATAATATCAGACTATAGTGTTATATCACATCTCCTGCGGTATTACTGTTATGTATATATAATATCAGTGTTATACACATCTCCTGCGGTATTACTGTTATGTATATATAATATCAGTGTTATATCACATCTCCTGCGGTATTACTGTTAAAGTAGTTTATACATCTGTAATCGATGAATAATCAGTGTTATGATATCACATCTCCTGCAGTATTACTGTGGTGTACTATAGTAATATCAGTGGTTGATATCACATCGCTTGCGGTAATTACTGTACTGTGTACTATTATAGTAGTGTTATATCACAATTCTCCTTCGTATGTGTACTGTTTGTATTTATAATATATATCAGTGTCTATATCACATCTCTTGCGGTATTACCTCTTAATGTACTATGTATATAATATCAGTTGTAATCACTCATCCTGCGGTATTATCTGTTATGTATGAAGTATATCCAGTGTTATAATCCATCTCTCTGCGGTATTACTGTTATGCTATATATAATATCAGTGTATATCCACATCTCCTCTGGTATACTGTATGTAATATAATATCAGTGTTATAACTCATTCCACCTGCGTATTACTGTTAACTGTATATATAACTATTCATTTTATATCCAGCTCCGCGGTATTACTGTTCATGTATAGTATATCGCATGTTTATATCACATTTCCTTGGGCGGAGATTACTGTTATTTATATGTAATATCAGTGTATATTTCACAATCTCCGTCGGTATTGGCTTTTACTAAATTAATATCATTGGTATATCGACATCTTCCTGCGGGTAATTACTGTTATGTATATGTATATCTATGTTATAGTCCCTCTCCTGTGACGGTATACTGTTATGTATATAATATCAAGTTTATATCCATCTCTTCGTATTTACTGTTATGTTAATATAATACATTTGTGTTATAATCACATCTCTGCGTCGTGTCAATTGGTTACAACTCCTGGCTTATGTTCATATGATATAATATCAGTGTTATATCAATCCCTGCGTATTCTGTTATGTTTATATAATAACAGTGTATTATCCATCTCCTGTGGCGGTATTACTGTTTGTATATATAATAATCAGTTGTTATATCGAGTACTTCGCGGTCTATACTGATGTGATGTATATATAGATCATCGTGTTTAGTTATTACACTCCCTGCGGTATTACTGTTATGTATGTAATAATCAGTGTTTATCTACCACGTCTGGCAGTGTAGTACAATGTTAAAAGTAACTAATATAAAAAAATCAGTGAAAAAAAAAATTATATAAAAACACTACTTGTCCTCCTGCGTTTTGTTATGTTATATAATAGCAGGTGTTATATCACTCGCTCGCCGCGGTATTAGCTTGTTCTATGTATATATATATCCAGTGTTATATCACATCTCCTGCGTATTACTGTTTACTTTAATAAGATATCAGGGTTATATCAATCACTCTCCTGGCTCTTCGTTATGGATTTATATAATATCAGTGTTGTATCATACACATTCCTGCGTAATTACTGTTAAAGTATTATAAATATCAGTGTTTATCACCATCCTCTGCGATATTACTTTTGTTAATTATCATGTTTATATCACATTTCCTGCGGTATTACTGTTATGTTTATCTGAATATCATGTTATATATCACATCTCCTGGTATTACTGTTATGTATAAGTAATATCAGTGTTATGTCACCTTACTGCGGTATACTGTTATGTGATATAGCATATCGTTTGTTTAAATCACATCTCCTGCGGTATTACTGTCATTATGTATATATAAGTATCAGTGTTTATATCACATCTCCTGTGGTAATTACGGTTTATGTATAATATAAGATCACGTGTTTAGTCAGTACACTCTCTGCGCGTATTAACTAGTTATGTATATAATATAGTGTTATGATCACATCTCCTGTGAGTATTACTGTTCGTATAATAATATATCGGGTTATATCACATCTTCCTGCGGTATTCTTGTTATGTATATGTAATATCAGATGTTTAGATCACATCTGCCTCGGTATACTGTTATGTAATATATAATATCATTGTTTTAATCAACATCTCCGCGGTATGTACTGTTATGTAATATATACTATTCAGTGTTTATAACGTCACATCTGCTGCGTATTAACCTGTTTGTCTAGATAATACAGTGTTATATCACCTCTCCCCGGCGTAAACTGTAATTATATATATATCGTGTTATATACAGCTCTGCGGTATTCTTGTTTATGGTATATATAATATCAGTGTTGTTTATCACACATCTCCTTCGAAAAGAAACGGAACAGTCCGACAAAAGTCGATTCCTGATCCCTTAGTTAATGAGCCCATTGTGTCCCCCAGATCCATTTTTCCCCCCAAAAAAACCACTTCTGGCTCCACAGCCGCGGCACTGAAAAGTATCAACCACTCGGAGCGCCAGGAACGCGTGTTCGCCTGTTCTTATCTTCCGGGTGTAGACACCGATATCACAAGGGGGTACGATGCATCTCCTGTGCACCATAGTGAGGGGCACAGGAGACGTCCCGGCAGTGGCCCCTCTTCTCTCTGTGGGGCCCGTACATTGGGGGTCATTTATTAAGGGCCCGATTTGCGTTTTCCCGACGTGTTACCCGAATAGGTCCGTTTTGCGCCTCTTTTACTTTAAATTGCCCCAGGGATTTTGGCCGCACCGATCTGAATTGTGGCGCATCGCGCTGGCATCGCGCGACGGAAAAAAATCGGGGGCCGTGGCCGAACGAAAACCCTCCGTATTCGGAAAACCGGCCGCATTTTAAAAACCTAATGTGTCGCATAAGGACCGCTACCTTCACCTGTCCCAGCTCGGTGGCATTCCGGCGCGATGATTTACTTTTCAGCGGCAGCAGCTCCACCTGGTGGAGAACGGCGTAAGAACTACCTTATTAAATCCCGGCCGGACCCGAATCCAGAGCGGAGAAGCCGCCGCTGGAACGCGAATGGACCGGGTAAGTAAATTTGCCCCATTATATACAGGCCCAGGGCACATATAGAGGAGCCGGATCCGCTGTTAATATAACAGTACGGAGCTTGTATTGTAAACCTGTTATTTCTTCCCCCAGAATCATCCGCAGCGTAAAAACCTACATATTGATATAAGACATGAAAGTGGCGTCCTGCCCGCTCCTCAGTCCCACCTAAATAATTGGATGAGCCCATGAATTATACAGCTGATGGAGAAGCGGAGGAGGAGGAATGTACTGAGCCGAGTCCTGCGCAGGACGGGAATCTACAAGGTGTGTAATACAAGGGAAGGAAATGGGTTTATACAGGGAGAGGATGGGGTAATACAGGGAGAGGATGGGTGTAAATACAGGTAAATGATGGGGGTATCAGGGAGAGGATGGGGGTATTACAGGGAGAGGATGGGGGTAATACAGGGAGAGGATGGGTGTAACACAGGGAGAGGATGGGGGTAATACATGGAGATGATGGTGTAATACAGGGGGAGAGGATGGGTGTAATAATACAGGGTGAGCATGGTGTAATATACAGGGTGAGATGGGTGTAATAATACAGGGTGAGGAGGGGTGTACTAACAGGAGAGGATTGTGTGTAATACAGGGAGAGGATGGGGGTAATACAGGAGAGGATGGGTTGTAATACAGGGGGACGGATGGGTTGTAATACAGGATGAGGATGGGTGTAATACAGGTTGAGGAATGTGTGTAATACAGGGAGAAGATGGATGTAATACGGCGATGATGGGTGTAATCAGGGAGGAGGATGGGTGTAATACAGGGAAGGATGAGTGTAAGACAGGGAGAGGATGGGTGGTAATACAGGGAGAGAGGGTGTATAATAGCGTGAGAGGATGAGTGTATAATACAGGGAGGCGGGTGTATCAGCCGGGAGTAGGTGGGTGTAATACAGGGAATGTGGTGTATACTACAGAAGAGATTGGTGCTATAATACAGGGAGAGATGGGGTATATAATACAGTGGAGATGATGGGTGAAATCCAGGGCGAGAGGGTATATTAATACAGGGAAATAATTGGGTTTACTTACAGGGAGAGGAGGGTGGTAACAGGTGAGGAGGTTTAGTATTAAGGGTGAGGATGGGTGTAATACATTTAGAGGATGGGGGTAATACGGTAGATGATGGGTGTAATACAGTGAGGATGGGTGTAATACAGGGAGAGGATGAGTGTAATACAGGGAGAGATGGGTGTAATACAGGAGAGGATAGGTGAATACAGGGGAGATGATTAGTGTAATACATGGAGAGAATGGGTGTAATACAGGGTGAGGATGGGTGGGAATACAGGGAGAGGAGTGGGTGTATAATACAGTTAGAGGATGAGTGTATAATAACATGGAGAGGAGGGTGGTATAATACAGGAGAGGATGGTGTAATACAGGGAGAGGAGGGTGTATAATACAGGGAGAGGATGGGTGTATAAATACAGTGGAAGAGATGGGTATATAATACAGTGAATGATGGGGGTAATACAGTAGAGGAGGGTGTAAACATGGGAACTGATGTGGTTTAATACAGGAGGGATGGGTTAATACAGTATAGTATTGGGTAATTACAGGGATATGATGGTTTAATCAGTGTAGATGATGGTTGAATACATGGATAGGATGAGTTGTATACCTGGAGAGGATGGGTGTAATACAGGGGAGAGAATGGGTGTAGTACGGGAGAGGATGGGTGTAATACAGAGAGAGGATGGGTGTAATACAGGGAGAGGATGGGTGTAATACAGGAGAGGATGGGTGTAATACAGAGAGAGGATGGGGGTGTAATACAGTGAGAGGATGAGTGTAATAATACAGGGAAATGATGGGGAATACAGGTAGAGGGAGTGTAATACAGGGTGGAGGATGGGGGTAATACAGGGTGATTATGGGTGTATAATACAGGGTGAGGATGGGTGTAATACAGGGAGAGGATGGGGGTAATACAGGGAGAGGATGAGTGTATAATACAGGGAGAGGATGGGTGTAATCGGGAGAAGTATGAGGTGTACTACATGTGAGAAACTGGGTGTAGATTCAGTATAGAGGGGGTAATAGAGGGAGAGGAATGGGTGTACTACAGGGAGAGGATTGGTGTCACTACAGGGAGAAGATGGATGTAATACGGAGAGGATGGGTGTATAATACAGGTGAGGATTGGGTGTATAATACTGGAGAGATGGGTGGGTAAATACAGGGCGAGAATGGTGCCATACAGGGAGAGGATTGGGTCATACAGGGAGAGGATGGTGTAATCCAGGGAGAGTATGGTGTGTATACAGGTGTGGTGGGTGTATACAGGGTGAGGATGGTGTATAATACAGGGAGAGGATGGGTGTAATACAGGAGAGGATTGGTGTCATACGGTAGAATATGGATTGTAATAACAGTGAGAGGATGGGTTGTATAATACAGGGTGAGTAATGGGTGTAGTAATACAAGGGAGAGGATGGTGTCAGAATACAGGGATAGGATGGGTGATAATCAGGATAGAATGGTTCCCAATACAGGAGAAGGATGATGGGTGAATTCCATGTGAGTATGGGTTTAATACTAGGTTGTGGATTGGTGTAAATACAGGGTTAGATTGTGTATCCTACAGTGAGAGGATGGGGGTAGACTGGAGAGGTTGGTGTTGTAATACAGGATAGAATGGTGTGTAATCCAGGTAGCGGATTGTGTAATAATACTGTGAGGAGGGTGTATATACAGGGGTGGATGGTGTAATACAGTGATAGCTGGGTGTAAATACGATAGAATGGTGTATACAGGGAGAGGAATGGGTGAATACAATGGAGAGGATACCCCTTTGGCTCATACTTCTACTTCCTTCCTCCACCTAATTTCTCCATTTATGCCTCCGGCTCATCTCTCCAGCTCATTTCTCCGGCCCATCCCTCCAACTCATTTCTCCGGCTCATCCCTCCAACTCATTTCTCCGGCCGGCTAATCCGCTCCACTCATTCTCCGCTCCGGCCCATCCCTCCAACTCTTTCCCCGCTCATCCTCCACTCAATTTTTCTCCCGGCTCATCCCTCCAATCATTCTCCGCTTCATCCTCTCCAACTCATTTCTCCTGCCCCATCCCTCCAACACTCTTTCTCCTTCTCCGGCTCATCCCTCCAACTCATTTCTCCGGCCCACCCTCCCAATCATTTCTCCGGCCACATCCTGCCAGCTCATTCTTCCCGGGCTCATCCCTCCAGCTCAGTTCTCCGGCCTCATCCCTTCCAACGCAATTTCTTTTCTCCGGCTCATCCCTCCAGCTCATTTCTACAGCCCATCCCTCCAGCTCATTTCTACGGCCCATCCCTCCAGCTCATTTCTCCGGCTCATCCCTCCAACTCATTTCTCCGGCTCATCCCTCCAGCTCATTTCTCCGGCTCATCCCTCCACCATTTTCTCGGCTCATCCTCATCTCATTTCTCCGGCTCAACCCTCCACCTCATTTCTTCTGGCTCATCCCTTACCCTCCAACGCCATTCCGCCGGTGCTCCCTCCAGCTCATTTCTTTCCTCCGCTCCCCTCCCGCATTTCTCTCGCTCATCCCCCTCCCTCCAGCTCATTTCTTTTCTTCTCGCTCAGCCCTCCAACTCATTTCTCCGCTCATCCCCACCAGCTCATTTCTCCGTGCCCTCCCTCCCTCATGTCTCTGGCTCAATCCTCCACCTCATCGTCTCCGGGTTCATCCCTCCAGCTCTTTCTCCGCCCATCCCCCCACCCCCCCCTTCCTCCAGCTTATCCATCCACCTTAAATCCCTCCAACTAGTTCTTCTCCGTCATCAGCCCTCCAGCTCATTTCTCAGCCATCCCTCTCCTCACCATCCACTGATCCCGTCCGCTCAGTCTCGGCTCAAGCCCTCCAGCTCATTTCTCCGGCTCATTTCTCCGGCTCATCCCTCCGACTCATCCCTCCGGCTCATCCCTCCGGCTCACCTGTGTAACTTCTTATGGTGTGAGAACTTTCTGCAGTTAATTTCTCCCTTAAATGTGATTAAACCTCGAAATGTCAAGGATTACGGTAATTATACAGAAAATACCCCTGTGTGTCTTACTTGCAGAGGCGGCTTCTCCTGAAAGGAAAACCCGGCACAGACTGTGATATATCATTTATTTCCAGGATTTTAGCTTCTTCTCCAAGTGTGAGGATGTGTCCTCACACTGCTGGGCTCGGTGCTCTTTTGCGGTGTTAGGTATGTCCCTGGAGATATGTTTAATGCCACTCACACTTCGTGCTCTTTGCTCTTTACAGTGTTAGCTATGTCCCTGGATATAGTGTATGCCACCTCTCACCACTGCTGTGGCTCTGTGCTCTTACAGTGTTAGCTATGGTGCCCTGAAGATAGGTTCATGCCACCTCACACTGCTGCTGTGCTCTGTGCTCCTTTGCGGTTGTTAGGTAGTGTCCCTGGAGATAGGTGTAATCCCACCTCACCTGCTGTCTCTGTGTCTTGCGGTGTTAGAGTATTGTCCCTGAGTTATGTGTAATCCACCCTCACACTGCTGTGCTCCTTGTGCTCTTTACAGTGTTAGGTTGTCCCTGTAGATAGTGTAATGCCATCTCACACCTGGCTGATGCCTTCTCTTTGCGTGGTAGGTATGTCCCTGAGATATGTTGAAGCCACCGTCACACGGCCTGTGCTCTGTGCTCTTTGCGGTGTTAGGTAGTGTCCCTGGAGATATGTGTAGGCCACCGCACACTGCTGTGCTGCTGTGCTCTTTGGGTGTTAGGTAGTGTCCCTGAGATAGGTTAATGCCACCTCACCACTGCTTTGCTCTTTGGGGTGTTTTAGTTAGTGTCCCGTGGAGACGATGTGTAATGCCACTTCACACTGCTGTGATCCCTGTGCTCTTGTTTGCTGCCATGTAGGTAGGTCCCTGGAGAGTTGTGTAATCAAACCTTTTTATATTTATTATAGATGATTTATATTCTGGGATTATAATTTTTCCAAAGTGCACACCGTGGTTTGCAATCACACTTCTGTGCTCTCTGCTCTGTGCATTGAATGCCCCTTGCTTTTACATTGAGTGATTTTTTTTTAGGCATCCAAATAGAAGCCTGTTACAGCTTTTACTTAGAGCAGATATCTGAGGGAGAGGTTATTTTTAAGCAGGGTGTACCCTTCAAGACGGGGTGATCTTAGCAGGGTTGTACACTAAGGGGAGGTTATGTTTATCAGGGTGTACCTCAAGAATGGGGTGATATTAAGCAGGGGTGTACACTAAGGGAGAGGTTATGTTAAGCAGGGGCGTACACTGAGGATGGTTTCCTTAGTAGGGGCGTACACTAAAGGGAAGGTTATGTTAAGCAGGGGCGTACACTGAAGGAGGGTTTTATCTTAAGCAGGGGCGTACACTAAGGGAGAGGTTTTGTTCAGCAGGGGCGTCCACTGAGGAGGGTTTATCTTAAGCAGGGCGTACACTAAGGGAGAGGTTATTAAGTAGGGGCTACACTGAAGGAAGGTTTTTCTTAGCAGGGCCGTACCTGAAGAAGGGTTTATGTTAATTAAGCATTGGCGGGGGTTATATTAATCAGGGGCGTTACTAAGGACCGTTGGGATATTTTCCACCACCTCATTATAAATTTCGCATCTTGAATGTACTTCTAGCAGACGTCCGCTACGGCACCTGCTCATTGTCGAATTCTTCTCCATGTGAAAAAGACTCCTTCTGGATGCTCTCTGTATAAAACGAGCAGAGATCCTTACCATGATGGCAATTTTTTCAGTTTAACTGTATAAATACACTATCATAATAAATAACAATATATTTTTTCTTTTAACCCTTGCATCCCAGCTTCTACCTCGCGTCCTCTCTAGATGTTTTCTATGAACATTTTTTTTTTTTTCCCGCTGGATCATGGAAAATTCATGTAAGCTGATTTTATATTCAACCTGATTTGCCTCCTTAACGAGGCCTGACACGGGCGGCTGCGCAGGGGCGAGGCGCGTCAGCCGATTTGGATCATATATATTGGTCCTAATTCTGCGCCCTCCCCCGTGGATAGCACCTTCCTCCAAGCTAAATATAAGACGGTGATTAATTCTTCAGTTTGCCAGGTAGGAGCGGAGCGCTGGCGTCATGATGCAATGACTGAGTTTTAGGAATATTTTTTGGATTTGGGAATATTTTTGGGGCAAAATTTGCATGTTTGCAAAGATAAAGGATTCCCTGAGATGAAATCCGGGAAATGGGATCATCCGGACATCTCAGGGACACTCCTATGTGACGCCCTATGAGATGTACTGGTTTCACCATGCCTGGTGGGCCTGCTGTGGCGATCCTCAATAATATTTTAGGGCCTGCTTATGCGATTCCTTTTTCTTTCTGCCCCCCGTTGTTTCTATCACTCTGCCTGTGTAATGTCCTCTCCGGTCTCTACCACTCTGCTCGGATTCAGTGTAGATCCCCAGATTTTGGTGTCCGGTCCGTGCCCTGTTGAAGGGTCAGGCACTCCTATTCTGCTCCTAGGGCTTCTAATATACTATATGGGGGACCCGTAAGGGGCAATTTAAATATGTAGGACCCTAAAGGTAGAGTTCTAACTGCTGAGGTGCACTAATGGTGCCTGTAAGGGTGAATCACCAGGTTACTGGGGATAAAAAAGGTAAGTCAACGGGGTTAAACACATTTAATGTGAGAGGAGCACACAGAATGAAGAACGTGTAGTGTCCCTCTAGTGGACAGGTCTATAAATCATTTAATGCGTACACTAAGGGAGAGGTTATGTTAAGCAGGGGCGTACACTGAAGGAGGGTTTATCTTAAGCAGGGGCGTACACTAAGGGAGAGGTTATGTTAAGTAGGGGCGTACACTGAAGGAAGGTTTATCTTAAGCAGGGGCGTACACTGAAGAAGGGGTTATGTTAATTAGCATTGCGGGGGGTTATATTAATCAGGGGCGTGTACTAAAGGACCGGTTGGGATATTTTTCCACAACCTCATTATAAATTTCGCATCATGTGAATTTACTTCTAGCAGGACGTCAGCTACGGACACTGATACATTGTAACAGAAATTCTTCGCCATGTGAAAAAGACTCCTTCTGGATGCTCTCTGTATAAAACGAGCAGAGATCTTACCATGATGGCAAATTTTCAGTTTTAACTGTATAAATATTATAATAAATAGACAAATATATTTTTCTTTTAACCCTTGACATCCCAGCTTCTATCCTGCGGCGTCTTCTCTAGATGTTTTCTATATGAACATTTTTTTTTTTCCCGCTGGATCATGGAAAATTCATGAAGCTGATTTTATTCACCTGATTTGCCTCCGTAACGAGGCGCTGACACGGGAGGCTGCGGCAGGGGGGCGAGGCGCGCAGCCGATTTGGATCATATATATTGGTCCTAATTCTGCGCCCTCCCCCGGGGATAGCACCTTCTCCAGAGCTAAATATAAGACGGTGATTAATTCTTCCAGTGCAGGAGGAGCGGAGCGCTGGCGTCATGATGCAATGAGCTGAGTTTTAGGAAATATTTTTGGATTTGGGATATTTTTGGGGCAAAATTTGCATTTTGCAAAGATAAGAGATTCTGAGATGAATCCGGTGAAAGGGGGGAGCATCCGGACAGCTCAGGGACACCTCCTATGTGACGCCCTATGAGATGTACTGGGTGTCACCTGCTGGTGGCGCTGCTGTGGCGATCCTCAATAATATTTAGGCTGCTTATGCGATTCTTTTTCTGCCCCCCGTTGTTCTACAGCTCTGCCTGTGTAAGTGTCTCTCCAGTTCTCTACCACTCTGCTCGGATTCAGTGGGATGATCCCAGATTTTGGGTGTCCGGGTCGTGCCCTGGTGAAGGGTCAGCAGCTCCCTATTCTGCTCCTAGGGCTCTAATATACTATATGGGGGGAGCCGTAAGGGGCAATTACAATATGTAGGACCCATAAGGTAGAGTTATACTGCATGGAGGGCACTAAGGGGGCATGTAGGGTGAATTCCCAGGTTTACTGGGGAATAAAAAGGTAAGCAACGGGGTTTAACACATGTAGATTGAGAGGAGCACACAGAATGAAGAACGTGTAGTGTCCCTCTGATTGGAGACAGGTCTAGTATCATGTTCATGCACCAGGAGGCTCAGGATGCAAATTCCATTGTTAGCAGAATAAATTCAATCTGTGGAAAGGAGCAATCATATGGGGTCACATACTTACTGTCCTGCTTCTCGGTATGTCAGCCATCACTTTTATTCATGAACCAGAGAGTGCACAATGTACAGAGCTTCAATAATAACTATAAGTACTTGGATTCATGACCCTAAACAGTTCACCCACATGTGACCCATCACCCCCTGTACCTCTTATCTCACGTCCCTTATACTCCTC
Organism: Engystomops pustulosus; assembly: GCA_019512145.1. Taxonomy (NCBI): domain Eukaryota; kingdom Metazoa; phylum Chordata; class Amphibia; order Anura; family Leptodactylidae; genus Engystomops; species Engystomops pustulosus. The sequence continues at coordinate 66,268 of WNYA01000339.1, read as the reverse complement.
CATACACTCCCAATATATAGAGAGAGAATCCGTGCAGATTGAGGAATTACAGGATAAATGACTCCATCTCCTACAGAATAGAATAAGAAGGTTCTGATAAATTTAGGAATAATTCAGGATTCCAAATATAATGGGGCAGATTTACTTACACGGTCCTGTGGCGATCCAGCGGCGCGTTCTCTGTGGAGGATTCGGGTCTTCCGGCGATTCACTAAGATAGTGCGCCCGATGTCCACCAGGTGTCTCTGCTGCGCTGAAGTCCGTCGGAGTTCACTGAAGTTCAACAAGCCAGGCCGGGTGTAGGTAAGTGCGTGTCAAGCGAAACTTTTTTTTAAAAAAATACGGCGTTTTTTCCGAATCTGTCGGGTTTTCTTACAGCAACGCCCCCCCCGATTTCTGTTGCGTGCATGCCAGCGCCGATGCGCCACAATCCGATCACATGCGCCAAAATCCCGGGGCAATTCAGGGAAAATCTGCGCAAATCGGAAATATTCGGGTAACGCAACGGAAAAACGTGATTCGGCCCCTTAGTAAATTACCCCATTATGTTCAAATCACTCCCTACTATTATATACAGAAGCACAAAGTACGCCCCTAGTGGCCAGGTGAGGATAGAACAACTGCTGAGTATCGACAAAAATGTAAAAGCATTTATACAAATAAGAAACAGCGGCCCGGGTTTATCAGACTGCTTGCACATATATTTATGTAGTGTTTGCGCCATTTTTGTATTTATGTAGCGTTTGTGTCCGGCGTTCCGGTGCAGATTCGGACTTGACATTTATGTCAGAAGTTCGACTGAGAGCACCAGAAAAAACTGGCGCATAATTGCTGCTTGCAGGGTGCGCCTGATTATTGAAGACTGTGCGCTAGTCTGTAATAATCTGCACATAATACAGATTAACTCACTAGAGTATTGATTAATCTGGCCCGATATCTGACTATAAAAAAGAGGCTGTATGTAACATGACTCTGCCCCTAGTGGTCATAATATAAGTGAAAATCCTTCATCTGAATCTGTCACTACTAAGTTACTAAGTCTCAGGTCTTCTGCAGGTATCCTGCCAGCAGAATAGTGAATCCAGCTCTGGAGTATAATACAGGATGTAACTCAGGATCAGTACAGGCTAAGTAATGTCATGTATGTACACAGTGACTGCACCAGCAGCAGAATAGTGAGTGCAGTACTGGAGTATAATACAGGATGTAACTCAGGATCAGTACAGGATAAGTAATGTCATGTATGTACACAGTGACTGCACCAGCAGCAGAATAGTGAGTGCAGCTCTGGGGTATAATACAGGATGTAACTCAGGATCAGTACAGGATAAGTAATGTCATGTATGTACACAGTGACTGCACCAGCAGCAGAATAGTGAGTGCAGCTCTGGGGTGTAATAGAGGATGTAACTCAGGATCAGTACAGGATAAGTAATGTTATGCCTACGACTAAGAACCCTCTGGTTCGAAACGCGTCAACAACTTTTTCATTTAGTGACATCTTAGTTTTTAATTTTTTTTAATAAAATGGATTTTTGATCTAAAACTCCTTCCACTATATTCGGAGGCTGGATCCCATTGTACTTTCTACATTTGATGACTGCCCAATCCATACGTCCGTGCTTTCCCTGTGTAGATGACAACAATCCCAGGAGGAGAACCCGGCAAATGTTTTTTTCTCTATGACCTTTATTACTGACATGCGACACAATTCTGCAGCATGAACAAAGTGCACCAAAAAAACTGACTTCCTGAGCAGTGCAGGGGACACCAGATTCATGAAGAATGTGCACCCCAATTCATAATTCTGGCGCCCCCCGCACACTACACAGGTAACTGCATAGAATACGGACTGCACTGTTTTTGATAAATGTGTATTACACTAAGGTGTGTTCCTATTGTTGATAGATAACAGTCTAGAAGCAGCACAGAATCACAAGACTCGGAAGTAATTCTCTTCTCTGCACAATCCATCTCCTTCCCCACTTTCCTGATTCAGATTCTTCCAAACTTGACAACAGATTGTGATAGCGTGTACAGAACCCACTGCTGGCTCCTTTGCTGGGAAGGCTCACAGCTGGTCTGTAGGCAGCACCTAATTTATAGCACCCATCCTCTGGCTCCTTCTCTTGAGCGCCCAGGCTCTGGCTCCTTCTCTTGAGCGCCCAGGCTCTGGCTCCTTCTCCTCAGCGCCCAGGCTCTGGCTCCTTCTCTTCAGCGCCCAGGCTATGGCTCCTTCTCCTCAGCGCCCAGGCTCTGGCTCCTTCTCCTCAGCGCCCAGGCTCTGGCTCCTTCTCTTCAGCGCCCAGGCTATGGCTCCTTCTCTTCAGCGCCCAGGCTATAGCTCCTTCTCCTCAGCGCCCAGGCTATAGCTCCTTCTCCTCAGCGCCCAGGCTCTGGCTCCTTCTCTTCAGCATCCAGGCTATGGCTGCTTCTCCTCAGCGCCCAGGCTCTGGCTCCTTGTCCTCAGTGCCCAGGCTATAGCTCCTTATCCTCAGCGCCCAGGCTCTGGCTCCTCCTCTTCAGCGCCCAGGCTATGGCTCCTTCACCTCAGCGCCCAGGCTCTGGCTTCTTCTCTTCAGCGCCCATGCTCTGGTTCCTTCTCTTCAGGGCCATGCTCTGGCTCCTTTTTTTCAATGCCCAGGCTATGGCTCCTTCTCCTGAGCGCCCGACTCTGGATCCTTCTCTTCAGCGCCCAGGTTCTGGCTTCTTCTCTTCAGCGCCCATGCTCTGGCTCCTTCTCTTCAGCGCCCAGGCTCGGGCACCATTTTTCCAGCATCCATGATCTGGTACCTTCCCTTCAGCAGCCAGGTTATGCCTCCTGCTACTAAGCACTCAGGCCTTTCTCCAGCCCCTAGGTTTTTGAACCTGCTCCCCACCATCCAGGCTCTGGCACCTTCTGCCAGGCACCCAGGTTCTGGCACCATCTCCTTAGCACCCAGGCTATGGCATCTTCTCTTCAGCACCCAGGCTCTGGCACCTTCTCTTCAGCACCCACACTCTATATCACCTTCTCCCCATCAACCAGGCTCTGGCACCTTCTTTCCAGCATCCAGGATCTGGTTCCTTCTCAGCACCCAGGCTCTGGTACTTCAATCTCATCACCCAGGTTCTGCCTCCATCTCCCAAGCACTCAGGTCTATAGGCAGCACCTAATCCTCAGCCCCCAGACTCTGGCTCCTTCTACTCAGCACCAAGACTTTGGCACCTTCTCCCCACTAACCAGGCACTAGTACCTTCTCTTCAGCACCCAGGCTCTGACACTCTTTCCACAGCACCAAGGTTTTAGCACCTGCACCCCACCATCCAGGCTCTGGCATCTTTTGCTAGGCACACAGGTTCTGGCACCTTCTCCTCACCATCCAGGCTCTGGCACATTTTCGCGGCACCCAGGCTCCGGCTACTTCTCCTCAGCATCCAGACTCTGGCACCTTCTCCTTATAACCCAGGATCTGGCACCATCTCTTTAGAACCCAGGCTCTGGCACCTTCTCCTCAGCATCCAGACTCTGGTACATTCTCCTCATAACCCAGGCTCTGGCACCATCTCCTCAGAACCCAGACTCTGGCACCTTCTCCTAAACACCTAGACTCTGGCACCTTCTCCCCAAGACCCAGGCTCTGGCAGCTTCTCCCCAGAACCCAGGATCTGGAACCTTCTCCCCAGCACCCAGGATCTGGAACCTTCTCCCCAGCACCCGGGCTCTGGCACCTTCTCCCCAGCACCCAGGCTTTGGCACCTTCTCCTCAGCACCCAGGCTTTGGCACCTTCTCCTCAGCACCCAGGCTTTGGCACCTTTTCTCAGCACCCAAGCTCTGGCACCTTCTCCCCAGGACCCTTTCTCTGGCTTCTTCTCTCTGAGCTGCAGAATTTCTCTTTGCCTCCTTGCATTTCCATTTGCAGCCTGGTCTCTGGAGATGATGGGAGTCTGTGTTGGAGGCAGCAGATGACTGGTGTGATGCTTGCTGCTACTTTCCTGTGCTGAGCTGATTTACTTGTTTGAGGTCTGACCTCATCATCCTGTCAGTATGGGATCCCACCTACACAGTTAGCAGCAATAGCAGAGCATGGGCTGGAGGGGCTTGCAGCATGAACCAGTCTCAGGGACCAGTCTCCAGTCCACAGCTCCTCGTGCACTGAGGGAGTGAGGATCCAGGGGTCTCTGCACATTTCCAGCTTCTTTTTGGTTTATTCATCGCAAGGAAAGAGAAAATGTCAGTGTCTGGGAAGAAGGATTTTGATGTGAAGCAGATCCTCAGGCTGCGCTGGAGGTGGTTCAGCCACCCCTCACAGGGTTCTCCAGGATCTGGGGGGTGCCTGCAGCAGGAAGGATATGAGCACAGGGGGACTCCGGTGCACAATAGGCTCAAAAACCACTCACGGGACAGGAATGGGCTAAAGAAGAACAGCAGCCCTGTCCATAACATCCTGGCACCGGTGCCAGGTCCAACCCCTGTGCCCCATCGATCCATCCAGTCCTGGCAGCAGCAGAACCTTATAGAGCAAATACAAGCCAGCGAGGAGACCCCCAAACCCAACACCACTGAGGAGAAGCCTGGGAAAGAAGAGGACCCCAGAGTCCAAGAGGTCTCCACCACCTCCCAGGAGAGCACAGAGGAAACCGCCGACAGGTAGGAGCCAGAGATCGCACAGACCATCGCATACACTGCAGATTGCATTGTATCAGCTGTAATGATTGCAGCAATATGTGGGCATGATGTTACTTCACATTTACTTAGGTGCATTGTATATACTGTTACATTGTATCCACAATATGCTTTGTGTTTTTACTTTGTAGAGTATGAACCCCTATGAATCTATATGGTCTTACTTTGAATCTATAAGATCATACTATTCTATTTGATACTTTATATCTGTAGTGTCACATTATTCTAAGTCTCTCTTTGAATCTATGAGATCATATTATTCTATTTGTTACTTTATATCTATAGGGTCCTATTATTCTATGTCTTCCTTTGTATCTTTAGGGTCACACTATTCTATGTGTTCTTACTTTGTAGTCATAAGGTCACAACAATCTACTGTATTGTACATTGTATCAACTTGGGTCACACTATTTGCATGTATAAGGTCAAAATATTCTGCGTGTTACGTAGCATCCACTTTACTCACAGCATTCTATGTGTTACTTTGTATCTATAAGGTGACAGTTCTATATGTTACTTAGAATAGTGAGACCTTATAGATTATATCTGTTACTTTGTATATATAAGATGACATTATTCTATACTTTATGTTACTTATTATCTCTAAGGTTACACTATTATATTTGTTACTTTGTATCCGCTCAGGTCACAACATTCTATAGGTTGTTACTTTGTATCTATAAGGTGACACAATTCTATAAGTTACTTATGATCTGTAAGGTCTCGCTATTCTATCTGTTACTTTGTATCTATAAGATGACATTATTCTATACTTTATGTTTCTTATTATCTATAAGGTTACACTATTATGTTTGTTACTTTGTATCCACTCAGGTCACAGCATTCTATAGGCTGTTACTTTGTATCTATAAGGTGACACAATTCTATATGTTACTCATGATCTATAAGGTCTTGCTATTCTATCTGTTACTTTGTATCCACTTAGGTCCTACTATTCTATAGGTTGTTACTTTGTATCCACCTTCTATTTCTTGTTGCCTTGTGTGACATTTAATGATTTGGTGTCCTGGTAACCAATGACAATAGTCAACCAACTCTTTAATATGACCCAACACAAAGAAGCAGAAGATGAAGGAGAGAATGTGTACACGGATCTGATTGTTCTCTATTCTCCATCCACCAGATAGATTAACCTTGGGCTATAAAAAACGAGACAACTTGTGCTGTTCTGTGTATGTAAGCTGCTTCACCTCCAGCTCGCCGCTGTTCACATTCTGCCTCCACAGTGCAGGCTTCTTACTGCAGGGATTAGTGAACCCCTTAGGAGAGAAGAGGGGTCACTGTTAGTCTATATACATTACATGTGTGCAGGTCACATAGTAATACACATTTATTAATGTGTTTGTGCCAGTTTTCTGTCTATCTTTGCACTGAAACTATGTTTGCGGCAGTATAGTGTCACAGCTGCACTATGCCTGGCGCAACACAAATTTTGGCACATAAAGGGTGCGTTCCGGTGCAGAGTCGGACCATGTGACAAATTTATTACTTTGACAGAATTGTGTTACACGCTGTATGTTAAAGGTGCGCCAAAAAAAACTTGGTGCCCACTTCCCGAGGAGTCACAATCATGGAGAACGTGCGCAATAATTCATGAATCTGGCGCACCCTGCACACTAGTGTATTTTGCATGGTTTTTGATAAACGTGGGCATATATATATATATCTCGTAGCCGCCATATACAGGATGCAGGGCCAGGCAGGAAGCAGGCAAAACAATACATCACGTTCTCAAGTCTTTACACCTCCTGGGGGAGATCGCTTCACTTGATATGGAGGGTTAATGTTGCTCAGTTCCTTGACTTATTGCTCCATACACCAATACATTATTATATGCATGTATATATATATATCATTTATCTTTGAAGTTGGGGTAGGACATTTGTTCCCTGTAGTATTTGATGATAGATTGTGGGTATCTCAGGGTATCTCAGCGATTCGATCATATATTTCATAGCGGAAGCAAATATTCAGCAGGGTCCATGGGGTGTCAGACAAGGACCCGCTCATAACTTCCTTAGCACCTTAGGACAGGAGTTGCCTGCAGTTCTAAGTATGGATGGGTTATAGATGGCTGTATAATACTCAGGGGTTTCAGCCAGCCGGGGGCTCTACATGGTTCTTCTAGATCAGTGGTTCTCAACCTTTGTAATACTGTGACCCCACAATACAGTTCCTCATGTTGCGGTGACCCCAAAACATGTGATTCTCTGCAAAAACGTAATAAAATTGTGGCCTTTGATGGCTTTAGGTGACCCCTGTGTTTTGGTCGTTCGACCCCTGCTGGGGTTACGACCCACAGGTTGAAAACCGGTGTTCTAGATGGTTAGTGATGCACTGTAGGGTTGTGTGTGAAATGTGTGCAGGTAGTATTTGTAAACTCTACGGTATTATTGGTGTACCAATGTATATCACTACAATAGTAACATAAAGTGGCGTTGTGTATCTAGTGTGTAGCACTACTATAGTTACATGTGGTTGTGTTATGTATCTAGTGTGTAGTATTACTATAGTTACATGTGGTTGTGTTATGTATCTAGTGTGTAGCATTACTATAGTTACATGTGGTTGTGTTATGTATCTAGTGTGTAGCACTACTATAGTTACATGTGGTTGTGTTATGTATCTAGTGTGTAGCACTACTATAGTTACATGTAGTTGTGTTATGTATCTAGTGTGTAGGTACTAGACTATAGTTACATGTGGTTGTGTTATGTATAGTGTGGTAGCACTACTATAGTTAAGTGGTGTTTTTATGTATCTAGTGTGTAGCACTACTATAGTTACATGTGGTTGTGTTAGTATTCTAGTGTGTAGCAACACGGTAATGATGGGGTTGTGTTATGATCTAGTGTGTAGCACTACCATAGTTACATAGGTTGTGTTATGTATCTAGTGTGTAGCACACTAATAGTTACATGTGGTTGTGTAATGTCTAGTGTTGTAGCACTACTATAGTTACATATAGGGTTGTGCTTATGTATCTAGTGTGTAGCACTACTATAGTTACAGTGGTGTGTTATGTATCTAGTGTGTAGTGAGCACCTACTATAGTTACATGTGGTGTGTTATGTATCTAGATGTGTAGCACTACTATAGTTACTGTGGTTGTGTTAGTATCTAGTGTGTAGTTCTTACTACTATAGTTACATGTGGTTGGTTTAGTATCTAGTGTGTAGCACTACGATAGTTCATGTGGTTGTGTTATGTATGTAGTGTAGTACTACTATAGTTACATTGGTGTTGTTATGTACTAGTGTGTAGCACTACTATATACATTGGTTGTGTTATGATCTAGGGGAGTATCTATCAGTTACATGTGGTTGTGTTATGGATCTAGTGTGTAGCACTACTATAGTTACATGTGGTTGTTATGTATCTAGGTGTAGCACTACTAAGTTACATGTGGTTGGTTATGTATCTAGTGTGTAGATACTAGTTACATGTGGTTGGTTATGTATCTAGTAGTGTGTAGCAACTACTATAGTTACATGTGGTTGTGGTTATGTATCTAGGTGTGTAGCACTACTATAGTTACATGTGGTTGTGTTATGTATCTAGTGTGTAGCACTACTATAGTTACATGTGGTTGTGTTATGTATCTAGTGTGTACACACTATAGTTACAGTGGTGTGTTATGTATGTAGTGTGTACACTACTAAAGTTACATTGGTTGTGTTATGTATCTAGTGTGTAGCACTACTATAGTTACATGTGGTTGTGTTATGTATGTGTAGCACTAACTATAGTTACATGTGGTTGTGTTATGTATCTAGTGTGTAGCACTACTATAGTTACATGTGGTTGTGTTATGTATCTAGTGTGTAGCACTACTATAGTTACATGTGGTTGTGTTATGTATCTAGTGTGTAGCACTACTATAGTTACATGTGGTTGTGTATGTATCTAGTGTGTAGCACTACTATAGTTACATGTGGTTGTGTTATGTATCTAGTGTGTAGCACTACTATAGTTACATGTGTTGTGTTATGTATTAGTGTGTAGCACTACTATAGTTACATGTGGTTGTGTTATGTATCTAGTGTAGACTACTCTAGTTACATTGGTTGTGGTAGGTATCGTAGTGTGTAGCACTACTATAGTTACATATGGTTGTGTTATGTATCTAGTGTGTAGCACTACTATAGTTACATGTGGTTGTGTTATGTATCTAGTGTGTAGCACTACTATAGTTACATGTGGTTGTGTTATGTATCTAGTGTGTAGTACTACTATAAACATGTGGTGTTGTTTAGGTATCTATGTGTAGCATACTTATAGTACCATGTGGTGTGTGTATGTATTAGTGTGTAGTCACTACTACTGTTACATGTGGTTGTGTATGTATCGTGTGTAGTACTACTATAGTTACAGTGGTTGTGTTGTATATCTGTGTTAGCACTACTATAGTTACATTGGTGTGTATGTTCTAGTGTGTAGCACTACTATAGTTACATATGGTTGTGTTATGTATCTAGTGTGTACAACTATAGTTACATATGGGTGTGTTATGTATCTAGTGTGTAGCACACTACTAGCGTTACATGTGGGTTGTGTTATGTATCTAGTGTGTAGCATACTATAGTACATGGCTGTTTGTTATGTATCTAGTGTGTAGCACTACTATAGTTACATTGGTGTGTTATTATTAGTGTGTAGATTACTAAGTTACTGTATGTGGTTGTGTTATGTATCTAGTGTGTACACTATCATAGTGTACATGTGGTTGTGTATGTATTAGTGTGTAGCACTTACTATAGTTTACAGTGGCTGTGTGTATGTTACTAGTGTGTAGCACGTACTAGTTACATGTGGTTGTTGTTTAGTATGACTTAGTTGTGTAGACTACTACTGACATCTAGTTGGTTATATCTAGTGTGTAGCACTACTTATAGAGTATACATTGGTTGTGTTATGTATCTAGTGTGTAGCACTACTATAGTACAGTGGTTGTGTTATGTATCTTGGTGTAGCATACTATAGTTTACTATGTTGTGTTATGTATCTAGTGTGTAGCACTACTATAGTTACATGTGGTTGTGTATGATTAGTGTGTATGCACTACTATAGTTACATGTTGGTTGGTGTTATGTATCTGGTGTAGTACTACTATACCATAAGTTGTGTGTATGTATCTAGTGGTAGCACACCTATAGTTACTGTGGTTGTGTTATGTATCTAGTGTGCTAAGCACTACTATAGTACATGGGTTGTGTTATGTATCTAGTGTGTAGACTAACTATGTTACATATGTGGTGTTATGATCTAGTGTGTAGATACTACTAGTTACATTAAGTTGGTTATGTATCTAGTCGGTAGCTAGTACTATGCGGTTGAGGACTATTATGTTACATGGGTTGTGTTATGGTATCTAGTGTGTAGCACTTACTATAGTTAGCATGTGTTTGTGTTATTGTTATCTAGTGTGTAGCACTACGTATAGTTACAGTGTGGGTTGTGTTATGTCTAGTGTGTAGTGGCCACTATATAGTTACATGTGGTTGTGTTATGTATCTAGTGTGTAGCCCTCACTATCTAGTTACATATGGTTGTGTTATGTATCTCGTGGTAGCCTACACTATATAATGTGGTTGTTATGTATTACCGTGTGTAGCACTACATAGTTACATGTGGTGTGTGTTAGTATCTAGTGTGTAGCACTCTATAGTTTACAGTGGTTGTGTGTTATGTATCTAGTGTGTACGACTACTATAGTACAGGGTTGGTTATCTAAGTGTGCAATTGTTACATATGGTTTTGTTTAGTAAGTGTAGACACTATGTTTCTGGGTGTTATGTACTAGTTAGCACTACTAATATTCGTGTGTTTGTAGTTATGTGTACATACATGTCAGGTTGTGTTTAGCTCTGTGGTTTACATAGTTCATGTGTATTATCTAGGTGTGCTCTTAGTACAGTGGTGTTATATCAGTGTGTAGTACTAAGTACAGTAGGCGACGGCCCACCGGGAGGGGGCGGTGGATCCTCCGGTGGGCCCCGCTACGGCAGGGGCCTCCATCCGATTGAAGGCCCTGCCATCAAGGTGCGAGGGTTCCACAGTGGCCCCCGTTATCTCCGTCAGGCAGGGGCACTCCATGCGGAGGCCCCCTGCCAATGAGTGGCACCTCTGGTACTCGACGCGGCCCGTATCCGGCCACTTGGAGTACCATCTTCGCTGTGGTGCTATTATGGACACCGAGTGTTCGGGGCGATGCGGCCGCACTGTGACCCTTATGGGCGGCAGCGCGTAGTGCATCATCCGCTGCTGCGCATCAGGGGTCACTGGTGGCACGTACCGGGACAAAAACGGCCCCGCATCGCTCTCGACCACATCGGCAACTGGAATGATTGTGAGTTCCACTGTCGCCGGGAGAATGAGAAGCGGAGGGGACGCGGGGGAGAGAGCTGCGGACAGGTAAGTGGAATCTTTATTTTTTTATCTACTAGTCTAAATAGATCATAGGGGGCCCAAGTAGTAAAGGAAGACTGCATATATTAGGGGACTCATTGCAAGGAATTAATGTAAGGGCCACTAGAATGGGTAAATGAAAATGGGACTAGTTGTCAGACATATATAATTAAGGCAACTAGAGTAGTAGTACTGTTGCTGGTTCCATCTAACAGGATAGGAATGTAGTACTGTCTGTGGCGCCATGTAAAATATACAGATAGGAGTAGTAGTACTGTTGCTGTGTCCCCAATGTCTACCAGGATAGGAAGAGAAGTACTGGTCGTGTCCCATATATACAGGATAGGAGTAGTAGTACTGTTGCTGTGTCCATATGATAAGGATAGGAGGTAGTAGTACTGTGCTGTGTCAATGTATACAGGTAGAGAGAGTAGTAGTACGGTGCGTCTCCATATATACAATCAGTGAGTAGTAGTGCTGTGTCCATATATAAGGATAGGGAGTGAGTAGTCTGTGCTGTCAGTATACAGTGTGTAATGGTCAATTACGGAGAGTAGTAGTACTGTGCTGTGTCAAGTATACAGGATAGGAGTAATAGTACTGTGCGGTGCTAAGTATACAGGATAGGGTAGTAGACGTCTGTGGCCCATATATAACAGGATGGATAAGTTAGTATGTGGCATACAGTGGGTGTGTACGTTCGACGTGCCCATATATACAGATGGAGTAGTAGTACTGTGCGTGCCCTAATTACAGGATAGGGAGTAGTAGTACTGTGGCTGTGCCCATAATACAGGATAGGAGTAGTACTTGCTGTGCATGTATACAGGATAAGGAGTAGTAGTAACTGTGCTGTGTCAATGTATACAGGCATAGGAGTAGTGTAACTGTGCTGTGTCAATGTATACAGGATAGGAGTAGTAGTCTGTGCTGTGTCATTATACAGATAGGAAGTAGTAGTACTGTGCTGTGTCAATGTATTACAGGATAGGAGTAGTTAGTTTACTGTGCGTTGTTCAAGTATACAGGATAGGAGTGTTAGGTACTGTGCTGTGTAATGGGTATCAGTGAATCAGGGTAATATACTATGCTTGTGCCCCAATATGTACAGGATAGTGAGTAGTAGTACTGGCTGTTCCATACCTACGGATAGGGAGTTAGTAGTACTGGTGTGCCTGTATAACAGGATAGGAGTAGTAGTACTGGTGTCATATAAGTGGATGTACCTTATATATACAGGATGGAGTATAGTACTGTGCTGTGCTCATGGATACAGGATAGGAGTAGTAGTACGTGCTGTGCCCCATATATACAGGATAGGAGTGTAGTATACTGTGCTGTGTCCAATAACAGGATAGGAGTAGAGTACTGTGCTGTGCCTATATACAGGATAGGAGTAGTAGTACGTGCTGTGCTCAATATCATGAAGGGAGTATTTATTAGGACTTTTATACCAACCAGATTTGATACGAGAGCAGTAAATAGTGAAGAATAGTAAGGAGAGCATTATATAAAAATAATTAATAGTAGGAGCAGTAAGACTGTAAAATGGTTATATTAAAATGATATCTTATGAAAAAAATAAGTTCCATATGTCATTTTTCATTGATTTACGGGTATCAATATCATAGGGGGTGTGTATTGTAACATCCTGAGGAATCGCAATGTAATTAGTTTGCGGTATATATGATTTATAGAGGGCCACAGTATGTTTTTGTTTAGGAGTATATTTGGGATTGGTGGGGGGCAAAAAATGTGGTGCAGTGGTTCTGAGTGGTAAATATTATTTAGGAGAACGAGTACAGGTACAATATGCTGTAAGTGACGGTGATATTTTTAGTTGCCAGGGTGGGATGTGCCTCACAGAGATGACGCTATTGGTGGAAAAAAAATTCTCAGTGATAAAAAAAAAAAAAAAGGAAGAAGAAAGAGAAGTTGATCTGCAGTTCAGTACCCAAAGGAGAAGACTGTGACATGTGAGGGTACTGAATCCCACTCTGAAGTATGATTAACGGTAATTAATGGATCTAACTATCTAGGACATTCCATAATTTCAGTTGCCCTGTCTTCTATGGGCTGCAGAAAACAATACGTAGTAGAAAGTGAAGGGTATAGTTAGTTATTTCTTAGAGGAAGTAGTGCTAAGCACAATGCAGATGCTGTGAACTCCTGTGGAAATACAGAATTTCTAAGTGCGGGCCCCCAGAAATCAATTCTCTGGTAGCCCAGGCACCCAGGTCCGACTTGCAGTGGTGGTGGTAAGTATTGTGTGTAGCACTACTTAGTTACATGTGGTTGTGTTATGCATCTCGTGTGTAGCACTACAATAGTTACAGTGGGTGTATGTATTAGGTGTAGCACATACTATGTTTGACATTGTGGTTGTGTTAGTATTTAGTGTTGTAGCACTACTAAGTTACATGTGGTTGTGTTATGTATCTAGTGTGTAGCACTACTATAGTTACATGTGGTTGTGCTATGTATCTAGTGTGTAGCACTACTATAGATACATATGTTTGTGTTGTGTATCTAGTATTTGAGTTCGGCATCCAAGGGGTTAAACTTAAGCTTGTATATTGGGAGCTGCCTGTGTTTTTCAGCTGTATAATCCATCCAGCACCTGAGCTCACTCCTTACACCCCACCTGATATTATGAGGACTGTGGTCTGGAAGGGGTTAAACACAAGGGGCATCAGGCATCTTCACTCTGGCAACGTTGAGCATTGATACAAATAGTAACACAATTCCTTGTGATGTCACAAACGTAGAAATGTTTAGATGTATTTACATAAATAGATGGAAAATCCCTGAAATGCTTCTCGCTAGAGAGGAAACTGGAAACAGGAAGTTTCTTGTAAGATTTCAGGATGGATCCGGCCGGCGCTGATATCTCCGCAGGGGGACGAGCTCGGGGTCAGAGCATCTGCTCCAGGAGAATAGAGAGGATTTGGCTGCTGCGGGGATGGGGTCTGATAGAGGTGTCTGCTGCGGGTAGATAAGGATGTGGAACATCACAAAGCGATCAGCTGCCATCCACACACTGATACTTACTAACAGGTGGGAAATAGAGACCCGGGGGCATCAGGACAATAATCCACAGGTGAGATACATAACATTTTACCAAGTAAGAATGGAGTAACAAATTATTTTCGTCATTTACTTACCCATCTGACTGATTTCACCTAAAGTGCATTGTCTGTGTATAATGCACCCTGCCGCGATTCACTAAGATCATGCGCCCGATATCCTGCATGTGTCGCTTCCCCGCTCAGGTCCGCAGGAGTTCACCTTCTTCTTCCTGGTGCATGTAAGTGCATTGCCTTGCGACACAATTTGAAAATTAAATCCCGCGCTCAGTCCGAATGGGTCGGATCATCCGACGGCCCGCCCTCCAATTTGTGTCTCATGAAAACCATTGCAGCTGCGCCAAAATCCGATCACGTGCGACACAATCCGAACACGTGCGACACAATCCCAGCGCAAAGCTGCGCAAATTCTGAAAACGGCGAACAGTCCAACAAAAGTGCGATCCGCGACCCATAGTTAATAACCCCCAGTGTGTCAAATCAGTCCTCTGTGTATGTTGTTAGTAGCAGCAGGACTGTGATATATAAATTTATATTCCAGGATTGTAGTTTCATCAAGTGAATTGGGGGCATGTCCTCACACTGCTGTGCTCTGAACACTCTGTGGCCAGTGTTATGTATAGTCTCTGGAGAGATATGTAGTCAGACCTTTGTGTATCTAGTTAGTAGCCACAGAATTGTGATGTATGGATTTATATTCCAAGATTTTGCACCAAAATTCGCGCCTAAACTCCGTACACCTTAGCACAAATTTTGGTGCAAAGTGACCCCAGTCCCCACCCTGACCTATGTGCTGTGACAACCCACATAGTAGGAGACACTGGCAGCAGATTTATCAAGGGCCCATGCCACTTTATTTAATCTGATGGCAGCAAAGCTCCAAAGACCAACATAGAACTGTCCCAGGGAGACCCCTAATGATAAATGACCCCCAGTGTATAACTAATGATAAATTCCCCTCTAAGCATCTGCAGTTCTATTTAGCCGCTTGCAGTACCGCTTTCCACCACTATCAACTGGAGGAACTTCTAGGGACACCTGTACAGCAGCGCCCCCTTTCTAGCTTAGCAAAATCTACCCCAGTATTTCTGGAATAGTAACAATGTTGGAGTTAATAATGAACATGGATGAGACTGTATTGGAGAGATTGGGATGTTTCTGTCCCTGCCATGTCCTGCGTGTGGACAGATGGGTCGAGTCTCCTAACAAAGTGGCGCTCTGCTTAGTGCTGACAGCGGTAAAGGTCGCAGGGACTGAACAGTTGGTGGATTTGGGGAGAGAGTGGGGACTATTAACCAGGGACGTCAGGATGATGCATCTCATTAGCGGCGGCTTCAGCTGGTGATCAGCAGTCGGGGCACCCGCCGCCGACACTGTGTCAATGTCAATGTGCCGGGTGCCAAGGCGGAACACCGCAGCCGTACTTCTCTGTAATTGCTTTGGCACAGAGAAGCGCGGGCATTGCAGTCACGAAACACAATGTATAACCGTGCACTTATATTATCATTCATTCTTCCCGTCTCCAGAAATACATCCAATCTGTGCATTTCTCCTCCGCAGAACCCTTCAATATCAGGACGGGGGTCAGATATCAGGAGGGGGGGCGAGGACCAGCTCCTGCCATGGATTATTAACTCATCAAAGGAGTCATCTGCCTCTTATGTGCAGGAGACATCATCAGTGTATAATAAAATACTGCACATCCTTCTCATTGACTATAAGGCTTTTATACCGCCAAACCGTGCTGGAGTCATTGCAATATATTTATGAAGCCCCTAATACACTGGGTCTTGTCACAAGAGAACATGAAAGTGCCCCCCGCCGTCCTATAAAACGTCTCTCAGAGGTCACTTTCGGGTAGTACAGCTCTTGGTCGCCCGGGCACCAGATTTATCAACAATCCGATATTTATGGGACCCACTGGGACACCGCCGTCATCAGTCTACAAGTGTGCAAGAGGATGATTTGTAAAACGCTACGGAATATGATGGCGCTATATAGATAAATTAAAGATTATTATTACTGGGCCAGTTGTAACAAAAAATGCATAAAAAGAGATACAAATGCATAAAGGCACCATACAGAACCTGTATCCTCCATACCCAATCATATCTCATCTTGTATCCGGGCTAGAGGTGTATCTCATCTGGTACTCGGGCTAGAGTTATATCTCATCTTGTATCCGGGCTAAAGGTGTATCTCACCTGGTACTCGGGCTAGAGTTATATCTCATCTTGTATCCGGGCTAGAGGCGAATCTAATCTTGTATCCGGGCTAGAGGTGTATCTCATCTTGTATCCGGGCTAGAGGTGTATCTCATCTTGTATCCGGGCTAAAGGTGTATCTCATCTTGTATCCGGGCTAAAGGTGTATCTCACCTGGTACTCGGGCTAGAGTTATATCTCATCTTGTATCCGGGCTAGAGGCGTATCTAATCTTGTATCCGGGCTAGAGGTGTATCTCATCTTGTATTCGGGCTAGAGGTGTATCTCATCTTGTATCCGGATAGAGGCGTATCCCATCTTGTATCCGGGCTACAGGTGTATCTCATCTTGTATTCGGGCTACAGGTGTATCTCATCTTGTATCCGGATAGAGGCGTATCTCATCTTGTATCCAGGCTAGAGGTGTATCTAATCTTGTATCCGGGCTAGAGGTGTATCTCATGTTGTATCCTAAGCTAGAGGTGTATCTCATCTTGTATCCGGGCTAGAGGCGTATCTCATCTGGTATCCGGGCTAGAGGCGTATCTCATCTGGTATCCGGGCTAGAGGTGTATCTCATGTTGTATCCGGGCTAGAGGTGTATCTAATCTTGTATCCGGATAGAGGCATATCTCATTTTGTATCCGGGCTACAGGTGTATCTCGTTGTGTATAGGGGGACGAGAGGTGTATCTCATCTTGTATCCGGACTAGAGGCTTATCTCATCTGGTATCCGGGCTAGAGGCGTTTCTCATCTTGTATCCGGGCTAGAGGTGTATCTCATCTTGTATCCGGATAGAGGTGTATCTCATTTTGTATCCGGACTAGAGGCTTATCTCATCTGGTATCCGGGCTAGAGGCGTATCTCATCTTGTATCCGGGCTAGAGGTGTATCTCATCTTGTATCCGGATAGAGGTGTATCTCATCTTGTATCTGGGCTAGAGGCATATCTCATTTTGTATCCGGGCTACAGGCGTATCTCATCTGCTACCCAGGCTACAGGTGTATCTCGTCGTGTATAGGGGGGCGAGAGGTGTATCTCATCTTGTATCCGGACTAGAGGTGTATCTCATCTTGTATCCGGACTAGAGGTGTATCTCATCTTGTATCCGGGCTAGAGGTGTATCTCCTCGTGTATTGGATCACATGCAGCACACCCTCATTAGTCACACAGGGATGTTCCGTTCTTTCTTACATCGGGCTCTCGGTGCTGAAGGTTTGGATCATTGAGTTACAATGTATCAGTGCACATAAATACTTCACTTTAAAGTTTCATCTCCTCACTGGACGCAGATGTAACATCCTGGTGCACGCTACAGGATGTTACACTGACAACAATCAGAGATCTTGAATAGAGGAAATAGAACAGAAGTGCAGGTTCTGCATCAGGATCTCCCTCCGCACGCAGAATATGTAGATGCGGCAGATCTTTAGAAATATCTTGACGTTTTCTACACTCCACAAAGTTTATTTACTGTTCTAAAAACGATAAAATGAGGAATCAACATTTCTCAGTCAAATATTTTACCTGGAGCATCAGATAGACTGTGAAACGCGAGGGAACACGGAGAAGGATGTGGCGCAGATCAGATCGCAGGTGCATCAGGAACCAGCGGCGCCAGAGTCTGCAGCTCATTAGTAAGGAAGTAGTGAGAGGAGAAATCTGATGTAACAAATCTGATACTGTCATGGGGTCACAGCGGGGGGTCATTATCCTGTGTGTTACATGGGACTGCCTGTAAACTGGCCCCACCCCCTCCTCAGCCTATTTCAGCCTGCTACATCCATTCTTTAGTTACTTTAGTTTTGATTCTATTCTTGTTCTACTGACTTCCGGCAGAGTATCTGCTTCTAGACAGCTGCAGTGTAAAGCATGAGGGACAGCAATAGTCTGAGGCTGTGATAGTAAGTTGTGTAGTGTAAGGTGAATGTGCTGATGGATGGGTTGTCCTTGTCTGTAGGACGGCTGTACTGTTCTTAACTAGCAATGTGCATCTCATGATCTGTTTGTCTGGTTTGACCACCATGGACCAGCAAATTACTATATGTTTTATTTGCTCTGTTGATGCTTCTGAGATTATTGTAGCCCAGTGCAGACATACAGAATTGACCAAATGACCATTTCAATGGGTTGGGGAGACAGAGACTTTATCATTGAAAGAAAGCAGGAAAAGGAAGGAAAAATTGATCTCCACGTGAAAAACCTTCTAAGCTCTGAACCTGCAGCTTCCCAAACATGGGACAAGCATTGAGCTCTGAACTTGTAGCAACACAAGCAGGGGATAACCATTGAGCTCTGAACCTGTAGAAACAGAAGCAGAGAACACCAACTAAACTTTGAACTGCCAGTAACACCAGCAGGGTGCACCCACT
Organism: Engystomops pustulosus; assembly: GCA_019512145.1. Lineage (NCBI taxonomy): Eukaryota > Metazoa > Chordata > Amphibia > Anura > Leptodactylidae > Engystomops > Engystomops pustulosus. The sequence goes on along the minus strand of WNYA01000339.1, from coordinate 47,509 downwards.
GAGCTCTGAACCTGCATATCCACAGGCAGGGGGCACCCATTGAGCTTTGAACTGCCAGTAACACCAGCATGGGGCACCCACTGAGCTCTGAACTTACAGAGGCAGGGGCCATCTATTGAGCTCTGAACCTGTGGCAACAATAGCAGAGAACACCCACTAAGCTTTGAACTGGTAGTAACACAAGCAGGGGGCACCCATTGAGCTCTGAACCTGCAGCGCCACAAGCAACATGTCACATAAATCAGGTCCAAAAAATAACGGATGCACCAACAAATGAACCAGGAAATTGAAATAACCTGAACCTCTGCAGACACAAAAATATAAAATAAAAAATAGATTGGAAATTCTGTCTCCCATTAGGGGCACTAATAGTTAATACAGAAAACTGTGGTCTACAGCTCCGCTCCAGAAACACTTAGCAACTTTAGGGAAACTTGTTAACTGTGACCCCGCGGAGATGCTCCTCTCTGTAGACATAATGCAGAGATTATATTTTGGAATAATTTCCACGAAATCCTAGAGGGTCAGCGTCTCCCATTAACACCTCTGATGGATTCACTTTCAGGATGTCCTGGGGGGCTGGGGGGTTCACATATTAAGTGAGTGAAGAGAAAAGTGGAATATTACACATATTACACTCCACGTCTCTGTGGATTTCTGGTCCCGGGGAGTCCTCCTCCCCCTCTTAGCCAAATATCCTAATGATAACCAGTCCCAGTCGGGATCAGCACAAGAAGCGATGTCTGAACACTGCGCAAATCAATATCAGTCACCAGATTCTCCAAAAATAACAAAATGACAAGTCACAAATATCATCTAATGGCAGCGAGCGTCAAAATGTCACCAAAACCTCCGAGATTTGTGTAATTAGTCGAATTTACATGGCAGCAGCCGGATGAGCGCTGGTTGTTACTGAGATGCGGCACAGAGCAAGCGGGGGACAGATTTACATAGCAAATACAAGACGGTTAGTCATCAAATTATTAAATCGTTGCCTGTGGGATGTTAGAGCGACGCCTCATGTGGTAGGTTCCTGCTGAATATTGAGGCGTTACATTTATTTAAGGCAACACCATGGTCCTCCAAAGTCCTGCTTATCACACACTGACAAACCACTACACCGGATCAAACTGTGCAGCAGTTCCCTCCATTCCCATTTTTGGGGTCATGGTTGCACAGTTCTCTCTATCCCCTCCCTACAGTTACAACTGCACATTTCTATCTATCACTTCCGAAGAGCCACAGCTGCACATTTCTCCTTCTAAAAGTTTCAACTGCGCAGTACTCTCCACCCCCTTCTTACAGTCCCAGTTGCACAGTTCCCTGCATTCCCCTTCCTACAGTTACAGTTGCACAATTTTATCTGTCCCCTCCCTACAGTCAAACTTTTATAGTTGTTTCTATCTCCACCTTACAGTCCTAGCTGCATGGTCCCCTAACTGTTTCATAGAGTCACTACTGCACAGTTCTCTGTATCCCCTCCCTACAGTTATGTACAGCCATGTCTCTCTATCCCCTCCCTACAGTTATGACTGCAAAGTTCTCTCTATTTCCTCACTACAGTTATGGCTGCACAGTTCTCTCTATCACTTCCCTACAGTTATGGCTGCACAGTTCTCTGTATCCCCTAAATACAGTTATGTACAGCCATGTCTCTCTACCCCCTCCCCACAGTTATGGCTCCACAGTTCTCTCTATTTCCTCACTATATTTATGGCTGCACAGTTCTCTCTATCTTCTCCCTGCAGTTATGTACAGCCATTTCTCTCTACCTCCTACCTACAGTTATGGCTGCACAGTTCTCTCTATCCCCTCCCTACAGTTATGTACAGCCATTTTTCTCTATCCCCTTCCTACAGTTATGGCTTCACAGCTCTCTCTATCTCCTCCCTACAGTTATGGCTGCACAGTTCTCTGTATCCCCTCCCTGCA
>WNYA01000339.1:0-41471 GCA_019512145.1 Engystomops pustulosus | reverse complement strand
CCATGGTTAGTGCTGTGACTTCTGGGGTCCTCCTCCTAGAAGTCAATGGTTAATGCTATGGCTCTTGGGTTCCTTCTCCTAGGAGTCCATGGTTAGAGCTGTGGCTCCTGGGTTCCTTCTCCTAGGAGTCCATGGTTAGAGCTGTGGCTCCTGGGTTCCTTCTCCTAGGAGTCCATGGTTAGAACTGTGGCTCGTGGGTTCTTCCTCCTAGGAGACCATGGTTAATGCTATGGCTCTTGGGTTCCTTCTCCTAGGAGTCCATGGTTAGTGCTGTGGCTCCTGGGGTCCTCCTCCTAGGAGTCCATGGTTAGAGCTGTGGCTCTTGGGGTCCTCCTCCTAGGAGTCCATGGTTAGAGCTGTGGCTCCTGGGTTCCTCCTCCTAGGATTCCATGGTTAGAACTGTGGCTCCTGGGTTCCTCCTCCTAGGAGTCCATGGTTAATGCTATGGCTCCTGGGTTCTTCCTCCCAGGAGTCCATGGTTAATTCTATGGCTCCAGGGTTCTTCCTCCTAGGAGACCATGGGTAATGTTATGGCTCCTGGGGGCCTACGAGGAGTCCATTAGTTACTTAGAAGTTGCAGTGCTGTGGCTCCTGGATCATCGCCATCTTAAATGTCCTGTAAAGGTGACTACCAATCATTGCCCTCAGTAGTCATGTGTTTACATATAAGCATCATTGATTGGCTGCAGCTCGAGATAAGTGAAACATTGAATAATTAATTGGCTGATGCTTTGCTAAATATTTTCAAAAGATTGTGTTCAGATCTGAACCAATGGGGCTTCAATCAAGCAAAAAAGGAACATGCACTCACCCCTTGTAATATTCCAAACTCTAGTGGGACAATTCTGTGGCTTTGTAGAAATCCGATACACGAAAAGACAAGTCCAGCGCTTGATAGACAGTCACATATTCCAAAAAATAGTAATCCTGATACATCCAGCAGAGGTGGATAAGACAGCGCTCATGTGGCTCCAATTGTCCTAAAAATTGGTATTTAATGAAAAGGTCCTGTCTTGTTTTATCTTTAGGGTCAGAGAAGTTAGTGAGGTCCAATGGAGCAGCAGAGTATTCACTGCTAATAGAGGATCGCATGTGTTTCCTCCAGACCATCGATATTATCTCTGGCGGAGACTGATGACTTTTTAATGTTTTAACTTTTTTGAGACTATGGACATTTTTCTCCTGATCAGCATCAAAGAAAAGATTCTTCAGAAAGTGAAACCCGTTGGCAGTGCAGATCCTTGTGCTCCCAGCAGGATGTATCACTGCCACAGGCTGAGGACCAGAAGTTTTACATTACATTCTGGATTTTTTGTTTTGCTGAAGAATTGACCAGCGGGTGATCAGGAGAGAAGGACTGAAAATACAAAGCACCGCAGCCAAGAGCAAAGATACAAGAATAGGAGAAAGTAATCACTAAGTATTGCAGCAGTATATTACACACCTGATAAAAATCATTAGTAAACCGATACAATGGGGCAGATTTACTTACCCGGTCCCGTCGCGATCCCGTGGTGCATTGTCCGACGTGGATTCGGGTCCAGTGCAATTCACTAAGATCGTGTTTCCGAGTTACTGCATTTGTCGCTGCTGCGCCGAGGTCCGCCCGAGTTCACCTGCTTCTTCCCGGTGCATGTGAGTGCTTGATCTTGCGACACAAATTTTTTTTTTTAAATTCCGCGGTTTGTCCAAATTCATCCGGTTGTCTGACGGCCACGCCCAATTTCTGTTGGGTAATATGCTAATTTCCTAAAGAGTCTACACGGCGCGGCTACTTCATGCACCAGTACCCTCTTTGATGCTTCTACCCAGACATCTACAGAGCGCAGCTACAAGGAGCTGCGCGCCCTTATCCGCGAAGCCAGAGTTCTGCGCATGCGCAGTAGCTCCAGCTTTGGAGCCGACATTGCGCAGCCGCCGGCCTGTGTTCTTCACATGCGCAGAACTCCGGCTTCATGGATGAGTGTGCACAGCTCCTTGTAGCTGCACTCTGAAGATGTCTGGGTAGGAGCATCAAAGAGGCTAAAGGGGCGTGAAGTAGCCGCGCCGTGTAGCCTAAGATCCGGCTACTCCACGCATAATTTGCATCATACCCTGATTAAAGATTAGAAAAGATTGAGGGGAGTAAAGGGTTGGCTCTAAAAAGGTCTCTCCTTACATTCGTTAGATGCACCTACCTCAGGCTCTACCTTAATAGGTAGATCCGTAGTGGTAGGTTTCCTTTAAATATTGAGTGTTCTCTTCTGGCAGTGACTTGGTGACTTAGAGAAGGGGCACGTTCCAGATGTTATGGGGTCTCTCTCCGTCACTGAAGCTTCTTTCTTCTGTCTCCTGCTGGATTTCTCACTCGCTGCTATCAATGTCTGCAGCTGCCAGGATTTCAATGGACTCAATTAACAGAGGAAATTAACAATATGAGGAATAAAGAGAAATGAAGACTATACCGAATAGTTCTGTTTGCCGCAGTTTTCTGTCTGATTTTGCACTGAAAAGAAAGTGGAAACTGTTTGTACATGTATTTATAAAGTGTCTGCGCCAGTTTTGTGTCGCGGCTGCTCTGTGTCTAACACAAAATTCTGAAGGGACGTTCCTGTGCAGACTAGGACCGAAATTATTACAGCGACTTGAAAGAATTGTGTCCCACGCTCTATGTTAAAGGTGCACCAAAAAAAAAAATGGTGCCACTTCCGGAGCAGTGCAGGGGGCACCAGATTCACGAAGATCCGGCACCAGTATTCAGTAATCTGCCGCACTCTGTACATGATAAATGTGGCCCAGTGCATCCGCGGCACAAAACTGGTGCAAACACATACATGTACAAGCAGCTTGCACAATCTTTTTAGTGCAAAGTCAGACAGAAAACTGGCGCAAACACTGCACAGGAGGCAGACGCCCTCATTTATTAATCACTATATGCAGTTTCTTCCTACTCTGTGTAGTCTCCTTCTCCTGTGCAGTCTCGTTTTCCTGTGGAGTCTCTTCCACTCAGTGCAGTCACTGTGTGCAGTCTCCTCCTCCTGTGCAGTCACTGTGTGCAGTCTCTTCCTCCTGTGCAGTCACTGTGTGCAGTCTCTTCCTCCTGTGCAGTCACTGTGTGCAGTCTCTTCCTCCTCCTGTGCAGTCACTGTGTGCAGTCTCCTCCTCCTCCTGTGCAGTCACTGGGGGTCATTTACTAAGGGCCCGAATCGCGTTTTCCCGACGTGTTACCCGAATATTTCCGATTTGCGCCGATTGTACCTGAATTGCCCCGGGATTGTGTCGCACGCGATCGGATTGTGGCGCATCGGCGCCGGCATGCGCGTGACGGAAATCGGGGGGCGTGGCCGAACGAAAACCCGACGTATTCGGAAAAACCGCCGCATTTAAAAACCGAAAAAGTGTCGCTTGGGGACCGCTTACCTTCACCTGGTCCGAGGTGGTGCATTCCGGCGCGTGGAGATGATTTTCAGCGCAGCAGCGCCACCTGGTGGACGGCGGAGGAGCTGCCTTCATGAATCCCGGCCGGACCCGAATCCAGAGCAGAGAATGCGCCGCTGGATCGCGAATGGGCCGGGTAAGTAAATTTGCCCCACTGTGTGCGGTATCCTCCTCCTGTGCAGTCACTGTGTGCGGTCTCTTCCTTCTGTGCAGTCACTGTGTGCGGTCTCTTCCTTCTGTGCAGTCACTGTGTGCGGTCTCTTCCTTCTGTGCAGTCACTGTGTGCGGTCTCTTCCTCCTGTGCAGTCACTGTGTGCAGTCTCCTCCTCCTCCTGTGCATTCCCTGTGTGCAGTCTCCTCCTCCTGTGCAGTCACTGTGTGCAGTCTCCTCCTCGCATTAGTATATGATCAGTGTATGGCGGTATTATATAGTCTTTACACAGTATCAGTATTTCATCAGTGTATGGTGGTATTATATAATTACTGTACTATTATCTCATCAGTGTATGGTGGCATTATATAATCACTGTACAGTACTATTATCTCATTAGTGTATGGTGGTTTTATATATCTACTGTATGGCATTAGTTTATGATCAGTGTATGGCGGTATTATAAAATCGCTGTACAGTATCAATATTTCGGCAATGTATGGCGGTATTATATAGTCTTTCCACAGTATTATTATCTTATCAGTGTATGTTGATTTTATATATTTAAGGCATTAGTATATGATCAGTGTATGGCGGTATAATATAATCACTGTACAGTATGAGTATTTCAGCAGTGTATGACGGTATTATATAATCACTGTACAGTACTATTATCTTATCAGCGTATGGTGGTTTTATATATCTACTGTACGGCATTAGTATATGATCAGTGTATGGCGGTATTATATAATCACTGTACAGTATCAATATTTCAGTGTATGGCGGTATTATACAGTCTCTACACAGTATCAGTATTTCATCAGTGAGTGTTGGTATTATATAATTACTGTACGGCCTCGGTATCTCATCAGTTTATGGCGGTATAATTCTTTATCTATGAATTATAAATGCGAGTTCCTGGGACTGGAATCTTGTGTATGTTGATGTCATTGTGCCCTTGTTTACACTGCGGATACCACGGAGCGTTTCACCTGCATCTCGTACCCGATCGTCCGGCTTCTAGTGATGGAAGGTGCGCGTGATGCGGCATCATTACATTAATGGGATGAAGTCAGAGGCTTCTTCCATTATTCATAATCATCAGTCATTGCCTCTGCACCTTCCCCGCTCCTGCCCTTGCCGTGTCGCCAGCTATAAGTGCACTTTAAGCGTCCGCGCCGCGCTCCACTGCGGTTCCATTTACTCCTGGCTGCTCCTGCATCACATCCACGAACAATTATCACAAGTGACACTTAATAGCTGCCGGCTGATTACAATATTTGAGGGGATTTTGTATCGGAGAACGGACATATATAATTGATTCTTGCACTAATGCGCGTCACACCCGCGTCTAGCGCTCTACTGCCGCAGTACAAGTAATTTTACTCATTGGTTCATTAAAAGACATTAGAACATTAGTAAAGTCTCAGCCACATGTAACCGGAGATGAGATCTGACAGAAGAAATCATCAGACTTACAGAGACAAAGTCCCATATAGTGAACTGGAATGTCCCTTAAAGGGAACCTGTCACCAGGGACCTCATTTTCACTAAAGGCAGGTTGCAGAAGCTTATTACACCTGCAGTGCAAATCTGTCTTTCTGCCTATACTAAGCATTAAAATATAATTGTGTGTTATAACTTACCTTGCACCCTGACAGAATCCTGGGGTAGTCACAGGGGCTGGGCTTTGGTTTGGATGTGTTTCAAAAAACAACATGTGCCTTGTCTGTGTTACTCACTCCTCAGAGCTTGGCCCCCACCTTTGTGCTCCTGTACAGCTCCTCCCTCCTGCTCCTTCTCAGAGGTCACAACCTGGTCAGCCTGACATCAGTGGGGGAGGGAGGAGCTGTACAGGAGCACAAAGGTGGAGACAGCCTGCAGCTCAGACAAGTCACATGTTGTTTTTTTAAATGCATCCAAACCAAAGTCCAGCCCCTGTGACTACCCCAGGATTTTGTCAGGGTGCAAGAGTAAGTTATAACACACAATTATACTGTAATGCAAATGCTTAGAAAAAGGCAGAGAGGCATTTTGGCTCTGCACGTGTCATGGCTTTTACAATCTGTCTTTAGTGAAAATGAGGTCCCTGGTGACAGGTTCCCTTTAAAGAAGAACCATCAGCAGGTGTGACCCTACAGACTATAGCCAGTGTTATGTATTGTCCCTGGAGAGACATAGTATCAGACCTTTGTGTTTTTTGTTAGTAGCAGCAGGACTGTAAAAAATGGATTTCTATTAAAGAATTGTATCTTCAATAAGTTCACTAGTCATAGGGGGGGAGGGTATCCTCACACTGCTGTGTTCTGTGCTCACTGCAGCCGATATTAGGTATTGACTTTGTAGAGATTTGTAATCATACCTTTGTGTATGTTGTTAGTAGGTGCAGGAATCTGGATATTTGTATTCCAGGATTGTAGTTTTTACTAGGGCATGGTGTGGGGGGGAGGGGGCAGTCCTTCCACTGCTGTGCTCAGTCCTCAGTGCATTGCGTTAGGTATTGTCCCTGGAGAGATGTTTTATCAGACCTCTGTATATGTTGTTAGTAGAAGCAGCAGGACTGTGACATATGGATTAATATCCCTTTATCCTGACACAGTTGTGCTCTGTCTCTGTCTGTCTCTAAAGCCAGTGTTTGGTATTTTCCCTGGAAAGAGATACGCATACCTTTGTGTATTTTGTTAGTAGCAGCAGGACTGTGTAATCTGGATATTCATATTCCAGGATTGTAGCTTCTACTACTGCATGGCGAGGTATCAGTCCTCACACTGCTGTACTCTGTGCTCTCTCCATCCAGTGTTATCTTTTGTCCCTGGAGAGACAAAATCATTCCTTTGTATACGTTGTTAGTAACAGCAGGACTGTGATTTATAGATTTATGTTCCAGGATTGTAGCTGCACTGAAGATGTGTTCACTTTACCCACTTCCCAATAAGCCAATATGCTAACACTTATATGCTAATCACAGAGTAAGTGTGAAGAGGAAGAAGAGGAGAGGAAATATTTAGCTCCTGTGTGATATTTGTATGTATAATGGTTGTTTGTGTTGGGTGTTTATCTGCCAGTTTTCCTCCTCTCGCCCCCGTCCGTGTGGTGCAGCAGGTTTTTAAGTTTTTTTTATGTCTTGTTGTCTAATGTAAGTTAATTATAACACCATCAGCTAAGTGTATGAAGGCGAAGGAACATTTTGATGAGGAATGACAGATTAACAAGCTGATGCCATATTATAGAAGTGGCTGTGACTGCGCGGCTGGCGAGACTACGAGCCCGGGTGATCCAATGAAAGAGAATAAAGTACTAAAAAAACATTGTACTGTAATCGGTATCCTAAATGGAGGACATGGGCCCAAAGACCTGCACCCCACACAAGGGGAAAAGAGCTAGAAAGGACACATGATCATTGGAAAAATCTCACAATACACGAAGAACTATGCACTTATAAATGTGCTGTCCTGTGCAGTCTCTTCCTCCTGTGAAGTCACTGGGGTAGATTTACTTACCCGGTCCATTCGCGATCCAGCGGCGCCTTCTGTGCGGTGGATTTGGGTCTTCCGGCGATTCACTAAGGTAGTTCCTCCGCCGTCCACCAGATGTCGCTGCTGCGCTGAAGTTCCCGGGGCCCGCCGGAATGCCCTGAAATTCACCGGCCTATACCTGGTGAAGGTAAGCGCGAGTCCCGCGACACATTTTTTTTTTTAAAAATGCGGCGGTTTTTCTGAATCCATCAGGTTTTCGTTCGGCCACACCCCCCGATTTCAGTCGCGTGCATGCCGGCGCCGATTCGCCAAAATCCGATCACGTGCACCAAAATCCCGGGGCAATACAGGGAAAATCGGCGCAAATCGCAAATATTCGGGTAACACGTCGGGAAAACCCGAATCGGGCCCTTAGTAAATGACCCCCACTGTGTGCGGTCTCCTCCTCCTGTGCAGTCACTGTGTGTAGTTTCCTCCTCCTGTGCAGTCTCTGTGTACAGTCTCTTCCTCCTGAGCAGTCTCTGTGTGCAGTCTCCTCCTCCTGTGCAGTCACTGTGTGCAGTTTCTTCCTCCTGTGCAGTCACTGTGTGCAGTCTCCTCCTCCTGTGCAGTCTCTGTATGCAGTCTCTTCCTCCTGTGCAGTCACTGTTTGCAGTCTCTTCCTCCTGTGCCGTCACCGCAGCAGCGCCACCTGGTGGACATCGGGGGAACTGCCTTAGTGAATCCTGGCCAGACCCGAATCCTCCGCAGAGAACGTGCCGCTGGATCGCAAATGGACCGAGTAAGTAAATCTGCCCCACTGTGTGCAGTCTCTTCCTCCTGTGCAGTCTCTTCCTTCTTCACAGTCTCTTCCTCCTTTGTGTGTACAGTCCTCCTCCTGTGCAGTCTCTTCCTCCTTTAGGTATACCGTCTTCCTCCTGCGCAGTCTCTTCCTCCTTTGTGTGTACTGTCTTCCTCCTGTGCAGTCTCTTCCTCCTGTGCAGTCTCTCCCTCCTGTGCAGTCTCTTCCTCCTGTGCAGTCTCTTCCTCCTGTGCTGTCACGTTATACAGTGCATCTGCCTCTTGTGCTCCAGGCTCTTCCTGATGTTAGTTTCGGAGGTTCATGTTGTTTGGCCGTGGACAATAATCCAATCACATTTCTGTATATTTCCATATTTAGAGTAAACATATTATTATCCGTTTATCCCAGATCCTGGTGCTGAGTTATACGCGCTCCGGTCTCTTGTCACTCCACGTGTATCAATGTGAAGGGCTTCATGTTATTTCCTTCCGGACGTAGAATCCTAAAACCTGCTCTTCTCAGAACTGTCAGAAAGGTCTCCAGGCATAAATCTGTCACAGATCTCCCAGAAGGACTCGCACTGTCACATCTGCCCCATGGAAGCGTCTGGATACAGTAAACATCTGGACACTTTGCTGCATTTTTTAATTTCTGGGAATAAGCTGGAAACTAGTGATGAGCGGGTCAGCAAATATCAGCCGATAACATTTCTATCAGAGACATGACAGGTCAGCAACAAGTCACACGTCAGGTACAATGCTGTACGAGAACATGTGACCTGCTGCGGAGTATATAAGCAACACGCGGAAGTAAGATGGGGTTAAATAAGGCACAGAGGGGGAGGGGCGGTCTTGTGTGCATGGTGGGACAGGACATATTATATATGGAAAGGAGTAACATGTGATATATGGACAGGAGTAACATGTGATATATGGATGAGACAGAGTAAATGTGAATATGACAGAGTAGCCATGGTGATATATGACTAGAGTAAACATGGATATATGGACAGGAGTAACATGTGATATGGACTCGTACCTGGTCATAGTGAAGTACAATGTGTTAGAAAGGTAAAATTCTATTTGACAGACGTCTGTATAAACTGAAGTCAGATATATGACCAAGTAACATGTGATATTATGACCAGGAGTAACATGTGATCTATGGCAGCGAAACGATCGGATATTACGGATGTTGAAATGACCAGGATAACATCGTGGATATATTGGACGTGAAGTTAACACGTGTATAATGGAAGGAGGTAAAACATGTATATGAGGGACAGAAGTACATGTGATATATGGACGACAAGACCACTGTGTATATGGACAGAAGTAACAGCTGATTATGGACAGGAAGAAGTAACTGCTGATAGTGACCAGAGTACACAGTGATATATATCCAGGAATAATGTGAATACTATGGACACGGAGTAACACGTGATATATGGACAGGAGTAAACACGTGAATATGGACGAGCTAGTAACAGTTGAAGTATTGGACAGGAGTAAGTGAATATAGAGAGAGAAGTAACATTGATATATGTTACAAGGAGTAACATGTATAACGGAAGTAGGGACCTTGTGAGTATCGGACAGGTCATTGTAACACAGTGTGATATGTGGACAGGAGTAACAAACGTGAATATGGACAGGAGAACAGCATGTCATTTGTATATCATGGACAGTGAGTAGAACATGTGATATATGACTCTGATCAACAGTCTCGTTATATGCGGGAGCTTTATGGACCGGTTAAACGATGATATATGGACGGTAACAGTAATGGAAGAAGTAAAGGGATATGTGACGGCAGTGAACATGGTGATGCTATGTACGCAGAGGTTAGTAGTAAATGTGATATATTAACCTGTTGATTCATGGGCAGGTGTATGGATCCATGTGTGATAGATTGGACAAGGAAATAACATGTGCTATATTGACCAGAATTTAGTAGACATAGAAAGAGTACACGGATATATGGACAGGAGTAACACGTGATGATATGGACAGAGGTAACAGTTAACTGACGGTTAACTGACGTGACAGGGCAGTAGTAACATTTGAATATATAGGACAGAAGTAACGTGATATATGGGACAGGAAGTAACGTGATGATATCGGCACAGGAGTAACAGTGACTATACTGGACAGGAGAACATGTGATTACATGACAGGATGTACAGGCTGTATAATGGACAGAAGTAACATGTTATATATGACCAGAGCTAAACAGTTTAATATGGACAAGAGTAAAATGACTGATTTATATGCGCGGAGCAGGTAAAGTAACATCGTGTATAGACGAAGGTAACACTTGGATAATGGGACAGGAATAAAGATGTGATTACTATGGACAGAGATGTGTGATATATGGGTTAAAATACAACGAAGATATGTGTGCAGTATGTAGCTAACGCTGTTTTACCAACTGTAGTGAGGGAATGAGTGGTGCATGCCTGTAACCCACTCGCTTTGATAGCACAGGCCATGACAATGTTGTGGGGTCGCAATATCACTTTCGTCCTTGGCAGACAATTATAATACACTTTAGGTATATGCAACATCAGTTACAGTTTACCTGCCCTCTGACGGTCTTACCCTAGAGGTGTGTTATGGCAGTCTAGGAGATGCTAACTGAATGAATCACTCCTGCTCATGGTTTTTTTTTAACTGCAAGCTGACTGGCATAAATGACAGTTGTGGCACAAATTGGGGCACAGTACTTACCTGTCCTGTTTTGTGATTTCAACTGTGATTTGTTCCGAAAAGGATCGGGTCCCGGCACGATTCACTAAGGTCGTTGCCAATTTCCCTGCATGGTGTCGTGCCTGCGGCCGGGTCCGCCAGGTTCACCTTCTTCCTGGTGCGTTTGAGTGTCTTGCGACACATTTCAATTGTGTAAATTCTGCAGTTTTTCCGAGTCCGTCAGGTTTGTGTCCGGACATTTACTGGTGGTTTTTTGTTTAGTTGTCTTTTTTTGTTTTTGTTCTTTTAGTTTGGTTTTTTTTTTGGTGTGGGGTTTGGGGTGATTTGGGAATGGTGGGGGTTGGTGTGTGGGGAGTGGAGGGGGTTGTTGGGTGGGTGGTTGGGGCGGTTAGGATACGCACCCCTTTGTTGTTTTTTTCTGAGGTGTATGTTTGTTGTTTGCGTTTTGTTTGTTTTTTTTTTTTCTTTTTTTTTTTCCTTCTTTTTTTATTTTTTTTTTGTTTCTATTCGTGTTTTTTGTTGTATTTTTCAAAAAATCTCCGCTTCCCCCCCACGGGACACGAGGGGAAAGAGACCGATTTCTGTATGGTCTCCTGTAAAGTCGGCGTACGCCGATTTGTGTCCACAATCCGATCGTGTGCGCCAAAAACCCGGGGCAATTTGGCACAAACAGCGCAAAACAGAAATATTCAGAAACCCAACGGAATTGCGTTCCTTGCACCCTAGTAAATGTGCCCATTGGCTTAGCAGCCAATGGGTAAAGACTTAAACGTTGCAAACGTTACTTAGAAATGGCTATTCAGGGTAGCATGGAAACAAAATGCAAATGTCCTTTCATAAAAGGAGGCCATATATATAAAACATTTGTCAATGGCAAACTTTTTTCCTTTGAAGTAGGTGGCAAAAGTCTCTGGAAGGCTTTACGAAAAAAAAATCCAGATTGGGCGCAACCCTTGAAGTGGGAAAAGCATAAGTCCCCTCCTCCTTCCAGGGAGTAACAGCAAAAATAAACATGCATACAATTGGTAGAAATTACCTGTTAAGGACAGCCAATCAGGGTTACTCTGTATCAGATCTTCCAGCCAATAGCAGGATCCGGGACCTAGAGGAGCATCCTGTGGAGAAGTACACGAACATCCGGCTGTGGGACAAAACCCCGGTGGCAGCATCATGCAATGCAGGCCCCTCAGCATACCTCCTGACATTCGGGGGAAGGGACACGCCCCTCCGGGTGTCGGCTGCAGTTGGTGGTCACGGAGCCTGTGATCATCTATTAGTCCGTAACATAAAACTGAGCCATCGGCAGTGCTGCAGTCTCCCTCCAGCTCAGATCTTTGGGGCTTGTCGTCACCCCACTGGTAGGCCGCAGGGCTGGAAAGGTGTCTTTCTACCAGAGCCCCCGATAGGGCCCCCCATCAGCCACAGGATCCCCCGGGATCCATCGGCACTTGCAGCGGATATAGCAGCTGGCGGTATCCCCTGGAGCAGCCTGGCCCATAGATGGCAATGGTGACCTGCTGAACAATAAATGTTGATCAGCACTCACGTGGGTTCAGGCCTGGGGTTATTCACAGCCCGTGTGGAACAGAAGACTCCTGTCCAGACATTTTCCTGAAGAGCTCGGCATAGGAGATCCAGATGACACCAGCGGCCAGGGTCCGCGGTCCTTCCTGCAGGGAACTCAATCCACTCCCGTGGCTTCAGGTTGCGGGGCCGTTTTGCCAAAACTGGTCGCGTTGGCACGACCGTCTGGGAATAAAATACCTTCCAACCAGTGTAGTCCTGGTAGCAAAAGCCGCGAAACCCTGCTGTCGGTCGAAGCAGCGGACTTGACCGTGGTCGCGGTTCTGTTGGAGCCCGCGCCTCTTTGGACATCCTGCCATGAACCACTGGGCTCCTTTCCAGTCATCGTTTGTGTCGAGACAACCATCTCAAGATGCCGGCGAGGGCCTCACCTCAGCCCCGAGGCTGCTGGGGTACCGTGTGCTGCAGCTGTCTCTCTGGAACAGGCTCGGGCTTCACAGGTGTCGGAGATGCTGGGAATAAACTGGAGCAGGCCGCTGAGGATCGGTAACAGCAACACTAGATGGTGCGGCAGCTGCATTATGCCCTCCGCGCTGGCTCGGTAAGATTCAGGGCCTCCCAATTTGTGCCTCCTATGGGCCCTCGGGTACCACCTGGTTGCCAGAGAGGCAGCAAGAACCGCCCTGGTGCTATATGGCTCTCCTTCACCCGACTGTAGGTAGTATCCCTCATACGGAGGCCTGCGGTCAATCCCATCCGCCCGTTGCCCACCCCGCAAAGGCCCTCCTCCCACCGGCCTTTGTCACAGAGCCCACGATGACAGTCTCCTAGTGCTTTGTAGAACTTTGGGTTCCTCAGTGGAGGGGAAAAGCCTAGTGGACCTGGCTGTATGCTGACCATCCCACAAAAAGTCCACAGGAGTTCTGGCGTTTCGATGATGCGTGGCAGGAATCCTTTCGTGCCAGAGGGTGAAGTCAAACCTTTCCCCGCCAGTGTTTGTGGAGGGTTCTATTTTCCTCTGCCGCCACAGTAGGCGGAGTTTGTGCCATCTCGCTATGGTGGAAGCTTGTGAGTCACCTGGATTTCCCACCAATGAAGATTTTAGCGGGCTTGAGCTCCTTGCTGTCAACAATCTTCCAGAGATTAACACTTTGGGCGCTGCCAGCGCCTAATTAGCAAGCTGACAAGTCTGTTTGCAGGGATTAACCCCTGTGTGCGGGAGCGGAGCTCGACAAGCACGTATGCAAATCAAAAAACAGCTATGAGTCTATTGAATAGCACAAAAATCACGTGGGCAAAACCTGGATGGCAGTGGGTTAGGCAGCACAGTCTTTTCATTAAGACAGTCTATATGGCCAGTATAAGGCACAGAAGTAGAATCCTGATCGTGACGCCACTTGCAACATCCCCCACCAGGCCTACTTTTTTCTTGTGGGCCTGGAGGCAGCCGGGCCCAGAATAACCGGAGTGGCTGGGCGGTTGTGCTTGGTATGGGACGAGGGCTGTCCTACAGCCTGGCAGTTCTCCAGCAGGTGTGGTGCAAGAAATGTGAGGGAGGTAATGTACTTGAATCTCCCTGGGGCACCCCTTTAATTGTCCATGGAATGAGTCCCTGGGTATAGATTGTGGCCCCTTGGTGTTACAGCCGTATTTAGGGAAGATGTTAGATGTTATATATGGACAGGAGTACATGTGATATTTCTGTCACAAGTCAACTCCTACAATCCACAGTTTTTCTCATTACAATTCAGCAATTGATAGGAGCCGTGCGGCGGGTAAGTGTGTGTCTCGCACTGCGGAGCCGCGTGAAGGAGACGGATGTGATAGGAAGTCGGGTCCTTCAGCACAATGTGTGTGATTTGTCTTGATTGAAAAATCAATAAGCTATTAAACATCCCTTTTTCCTGTTCTATTATACTGCATTATAGAACATGTATATCCCCAGTACTGCACGTATGGAGGCGTGGGGTCCGTCATAGGGGCTGCAGAACATGGCAAGGTCAAAAACACACAATTTGTCTTCACATCCTACATTATTTTTTTAACAACCGCCCCCCACCCACACACACTCCTTAGCACACCTCTATCATTTTAATCAATAGTCAGACAACCACTTTAAACAATATAGAATTGGGTTCTCACGGTGTATGGAATCGTGGCATAGGACATCAAAAGGGGGCAAAGCTGCCAAGGAGAGGGAGATGCAGACAATGTCATTGTCCCTTTTAAATGCATTCACCCTATGGATAACATTCCAGTAAGCCCCAGATGATTCTGGAGCCCATGAGCTACTCACAACCCCTGGCCCTGCATACTTGCCACATTGTGCTAACCCGCAGAGGACAACGTCAGCATTCACAACATAAGTATGTCTTAGAACAAAGATAATGTGTAGAGAAAGAGACTGACTCATGAGTCTTACACCAAGCGTAGTCAGGATTGTAGTAAAAAAAAACAGTACGAATACATGAAGCAATATGTTCAAAACCAGACCAACAAAAAGGGAAAGATATAATGCAATGATAAAAGACTGGAATGACCAAGGAATTGAAGCAGGAGGAGAAGTATGAGAAGTTCGGATGCCCGCCCCAGCAGCTGACTGGCTCCAAGAGGACACATATCATCGCAATGATCAAAACTAGAATGACCAACAATTGAAGGGGGAGGAGAATATATAGAAATTCCTGGACTCCGCCCCAGAAGCTGACTGGCTCCAAGAGACACAACCACATATTCTTGAGACACACACCCCAGCTCAGCAAGAGAAGGCACAAGGCTATCAGTCACAGACTCAGCGTCAGTACACCCAGGATTGGTCACAACAAGCCCAGACCTATTGCGCAGAACTCATTCAGAGAATTAAGAACCCAACAGTTTTGCCTTACAGAACTGGCGGCCATTTACGCTAGGACCTGTACGAATCTTAAAAATGAGGCTTCCGAACACCCAGCCCGGTTTGTATCTGTGGATGGTGGCCCATCCCATGTTCAGAAGTTGGTGGGACCTTTGCTCTAGATTTTTTTAGATATACAGACAGATGATGAATATGATGATATAACTTCAGTCTATATCTTTTAAGTTAAGTAATGATGGTATTTTCCAACTAGTCAAAGGCTAAACTTATGAATCCACGTGACCCACGTGCCCATTCACGCGCCAATAGCTGAAGCCCTTTGTCTCAATGTTTGGGACTACAATAGACGTAGGGAGTGGATTTCCTTATCGTTACCAGGATGCGCTGACACAAACAAGCAATCAATAATACATGATAGAAACACAGTCAGAAGGATAATAACAGTTTACGGCCCCTCTGCTGAGACGCTATGACAAGGAATCCCATTGCACCCACGCGTTGCGGCCGTCATATTCATTGTAATCATCCCCAATCGCTCTGCGCGCAGCAAAGTCTCGCAATAGGAAGATAATTCATTTCCTAAAAAAAAACTAAAAAAAATCTCCGGGTCATCCAAGTTAAGCTGAAAAAAAATTAGTAAAAATAAAGAAAAATTGGTGTAAAAAAAATAGAAAAAAAAAGTTAAATACTAAAATATGAAAGTATGTAAAAATATCAAATTTTTTTTGGTTTTTTAACTGCGAGATTTTTTTCCTTATATAAATGGCTTCTGTTGTTGCATGAACATTGAACGATGAATGAATGAGGAGCCCTTAATCCTCTAAATTATTCATTTTTTCCAAACTCTATCTTTTTTTTAGAGAAATTGGGCATTTTCCGAGGCCCAACCCACCAAAGCGCCTTGGATATGTCACTCTCTATCGACTTACTGTCCGCAGACGTCGCGCCGCCCTTGCCATTCAGGAAATGATGGAGGCGCGAGGGGAAGCCACCCTATTAATAGTCTTCTCAAAAGTTTAGAATTAGAACCGAGCGGCAACTGAAAATCTTGACGACGATCACAACAGTGAAAGATTGTGAAAGTGCAAGGACACCCATATCAAAAACATCATTCAACCATAAAGATTGCAAATTTTTGTTATAGTTTGATTATGACAGAGATGAGCGCCACTAAATGCTCGGGTGCTCGTTACTCTAGCCGAACATTTCCAGATGTGTCGAGTGCTCGTTTCGAGTAACGAGCCCCATTGAAATCATGGGAGACCCGAGCATTTTTCAGTAAAATTATAAACTTAACGAGCACAGTGAAAATACCAGTGCAGAACAGATTGCAGATGTTCGGGAACATCTGCAATCTGTTCCGAGAGCCACGCGTGCAGAACGGTGTTCTCCGCAATAGTATTTGAAGAACAATATGTGTGAAGAACAACTTGCAGATTTTTTGAAACATCTGCAAGTTTTCTTCACACATCTTGTTTCTTCAAATACTATTGCGGAGAACACCGTTCTGCACGCTGTCTCCGGACATCTGCGATCTGCTCCGAGACACGCGTGCAGTAACGGTGTTCTCCGCAATAGTATTTGAAGAACATAGTGTAGAGAACACACTTGCAGATTGTTGCCAAACATCTGTAATGTGTTCTTCACACTATCGTTCTTCAAATACTATTGCGGAGAACACCGTGTCTGCACGCGTTTCTCCGGAACAGATCGCATGTTCCCGAACATCTGCATCTGTTCTGCCCTGTGTTCTTTCACACTATTTTCTTCATTAAACATTAATTAATGTTTTTAATTGTATCTTTTTACTGTTCTTTCACTTTTTTTTTTTAATTAAATGCCGTTATCGAGCAGGGCAAATACTCGTCCGAGCAAACGAGCCGGTCCGAGTATGCTAATACTCGACGAGCATCAGCTCGGACGAGTAAACTCGCTCATCACTATTAGGACGCTTTTTGGAAAGGTTGTAGGAATAGAGAATATGAATAAGAATCATTGCCATCTCCCTGGATGGTCAGAGATAGAATTTATGGGGTGCAGAGGGTGCACCCGTGGCCTGAGAAAGCTACAGGAGCCAAAATATTGGGGACACATTTACTTACCAGCCCGACGGAGTTCACCACAAAGTGCGAGTTGGCGTTTCACGTAAGCACGTGCGCGATTCACTAAGATCATACACCCGAATCTGTAGGAGGTCGCTTCCCCCGCTCAAGGTCCGTCGGAGTCTCGCTTCTTTCTTCCTACTTTCCCGATGTAGTAGTGCATTGGATGCTACACAATTTGAATGTTAAAGAATCTACCACTTTACAATCGTACTTATAAGCCTCCAATTCCTTGCACCCACCCAGTGAGCTGGGTGCCGAGCATATCTTCGTTATTTCAATAAAGCGCTGTAAGCTTTTAACATGGTTTTAATCTTATATTCTAAGCAGCTTCGGTGCACGTTGTACGCGTCGACCCACATCGCGACCGTGCGTGAGCCTGATAAAGCTTGCCAAAGCCAGCCGTTGACGTCACGCACCACATTCATCTGTGATAGTGAATCCGTCCGCAGTTAAGGCTCTCGAGTTATACTTTTAGACCTGTGCTAATAGTTAATTGTGCTCCCACCGTTTGACGCACTCCTCCTTAAACGTTATCTGCCGACAAATTCAATATGGCCATGCCCCTTTCACAGGCCACGCCCCTCTATGTCAGAAGAGTTGAAAAAGGCCAAAAAGCCTTTATAAATGTGTCAACACATTTTTAGAGAGGTTTTTTTGGCCTCATTTCCTCTCATTGTATGGTGCAGAAATAATAATATCCCTCCCCCCATATTGTGTACAACACCAGGAGGTCAATTATAAATAAATTGTATTTGGCAGGTGATGAGTCGGGTGCCTGGTTTTCTCCACTGCTTAGATTACCACTACAAGTTCAATCTTGTGTCTCATCAAGAGCAGAGATCTTATTTCTCATAAGTCGTGAGATCCTCATTGTGCCACACTGGAGGCGCTTTCAGTTCATCTTGCACTGGAAGAGAAGCTGCTTCCAACTCGCCATAAAGCCCGCACTGCTGGAGGCTGCAATGATAAGTGTCCCCATCTCCCTACTGCAATCTCTGGAGCCAGCCGCAGTGATTTTGGGATCTTTTTTACCTCTTACCAAGGCTCTTCTCCCATGATTGCTTGTTTCGGCTGAACGGCTGGGTCAAGAAGAGTTGTGGTCATCCAAACTCTCCATTTTGAGGAATTGAGCAGAGCCACATGCTCTAGGAACCTTGGGAGCTGCAGAAATTATTTTGAAATTGTCCTCTGAGCGTCCTGGGATGACAGCCTGAGCCCTCATGATTCTCATGCTGACTCGGACCTGCACTGTGAGCTGTGAGGGCTTATGGACAGACGTGGCCTTCCTTATGAAGTCCATCAGTTTAAAAAAAAAGTTAATTAAAGCCACAGCTCGACTCCAATGAAAGGATAGAACCACACTCACAGGAGGAACAAAGAGAAAATGAACAGCACTGTGAGTGTCCAGAAAGGGGCTGAGTACTTATGCCCATGTGAATTTTTCAGTTTTTTCAAATATACCTACTTCTGTAGTTTTTTTTCTGTCAAGATGGGGCAGTGTACAGATGGCTGCAGATAGGGGCAGATGCTGCAAAGAACAAATATTGAACAAATAAAGGGTCTGAATACTTTCCATACCCACATACATGTAGAAGGCTGTTCGAGTACTGATCTGCTTGACTCATGAACAGACATTTCTATTCCTGTTAAAAGGCATCTTTGCCCTTCGAAATCTACATGCTCCACTTCTCACCACACCACTACAGGGGGTGAAAATTAAGATATGGGCCATGTTGGTTTCCATTGGGGGTGTCCATCACTTAACCATTTACCTCTGCATGCACTGCACATTTTGTCCAAGATTTATGATGGACCCATGATTGGCGAGGCTCCTAATGGCGCATAGCTTCAGAGGAAGGTAGTAGCGTGGCAGATAGTGAGCTCCTGCACTTCCTAATACATATAGTGCACTGATGCTCCACAGTGCACTCTACAATACAAATGTACTAGCTCTGCATCCAGAACATCATATGATTATTGAGTCTTGTGACAGCTTATGAAATGAATACACTGCAGCTTTACCACAGAGGAGCTGAGAGGTCAATAAGTCACTGAGACAATATCAATCAGCCGGGACCGCCGCAGCCGCACACATTACCCTTTAAGGAAGCCGAGGAGTCACCACTGTTATATGGAGTCTTGTTTGTTGTTTTGCTTTTTATGCATCTATTTTTATGGTTTAAAGTCTGCAGATCCCTGAAGTCAGAAGGGACAGCTATATAGATGGTGATTTTGGATACGCCCATAACAAGCCAGTCGTTCTCTATTCGATGATATATATCCAGTAGGGGAGGCTCTTCTCATCTAGGGCAATCGGTTCAGAGAATGGATTGTTTCCAGGCTCTCCTGGCATGCAATTTCCATGGTGATATCACCTCTTGACATTCATGCCCCAGAACATCTGTCATCAGTCCCCCAGTCCGCTAGATGTTCTTGAGCCTTTCTACACATGATGACTAAGAACTCCAACAGAAAAAGATATAGAGCAATTTACTAAAAAATAACAGTGCAGTCTTTACTATGTGTAATGTCCTGGGGGCACCATATTCAGGATTTCTGGCTCATGTTCTTCATGAATTTGGCACCCCCTGTACTGTTGTTCACAGAGGAAACCAACTTTTTTTTGCTGTGCGCCTTTAACATGGGGTGTGCAACACATTTCTGCAGATCTTTGCTGTTTATATGTGGTGGACGGTCTGACTGAGCGCCAGAACGCCCATTTCGATGACAAAATTTGTGTCACGGTAAAGACTAGTGCACGGTGGCACACAAGATCACGTTGAAAACATATGTGCCCGCCAAACAATTTATAAGTACATAAAGGTCCATAGTAAACGGTCGCTCATAGAGTCACAGCATGGTGCAAAGGAGGCAAACAACCCACAGCAGGTCAATTATTTCCTGTAAAATCTGGGTCATCTCTACTTGAACCGGAACCAGCAAGGTTATGTTTGGGCATCCTACTTCTCCCATTTCACAGCACTGATTTTGAAACAATAGCCTGTTTACATTATATCTCTTCCTGGTTGTAAACTCTCAATTGTTCCGAATAGGAAACCAGAAATATATACCGTGGGTATTCCATGCAAGCACCAGAGAACATACAGTATAACACTCTATGCACATGTTGATCAAGGTCATGAAGAGATCCTCTTGCTGCAGAGACAACAGTCATCATGGAGCCTCCACTACCAAGTAATAAACGCTTTTTATACTTCACGTGTCAACTGTTGAGATATAAATGACTTTAGTTACCACGGTCAGGAAGACCCGCCTGTGTACATTGTTCCCCATGCAGGGCCTCAACCACCCACAAACCAAACAAGAATGATAGAAAAAGAAGAGTGCCCGTGAGGCTGCGTTACTCCCCCGCTTCCCAAAACTTCCAGTCCTTTCCACAACTTCCTTGAAACCGTCTGCGAAGTGGGAGCTGTGAAAATGTCTACTAGGGGGATTCTAATCGGTTTGTAGTTGGGGATTAAAGGAGTTCACAACTTAATTCTATGCAGTGACCTATCATAGATAAGTCGTCAGTGTCACTCAACGCTCTTCGATCTGTCGCCGTTCATCTTCTCAGGTTTATATGAAGGTTTCTGGAAATCAGCTGAGTTAGTGGTTGTGCAGTCTACCCACAGTTCTGTATACAACCGTGAAAACGTTTGCAGAATAAAAGATCGTACTGTGAGGAAAGCAATTGTGGGGGTGCAGAAAATGTCTCGTTGATACCTCTGTGGATAGGAAAGTGTATTACTTAAGATTTCCACCAGTAATGTTTCAGGAAATTGCGACTGGTCAACACCGAGTATTAAGAACCAAAAGCTGTAAGTTTATGGCAGCGTCATTTTTATCACATCACTTACTAACTCCTACTCCCATCTCCACACCAAAGAACATCAAAGAGTGCCAGTTGATGACTTCACCAGGTGGTGCAATACTGGTGCATCTGGCAGAATGACAAGTGGCAATAAATACCTTTAAACATTGTACTACATTTAATTACAGTAGTGACCCCCATGGTTGTATAACTGATACAAAATCTTCCGGCCTAATTCAGTAAAAACTCTCTGAGAGGCCAACCCAAAGAATCTCAAGGTGGGATGGTCTTCTCTAAACATTCGGGATACTCTGCCAATCTTGAAATATCCCCAAGCTCCCTCCATGAAAATTGTGTTATTTTCATCCCCCACCCAATATGGTGTGTGTATTTTATTCGGTCAGGGTACATTTCCTGAAGTGGTCTATTAGGATGGATAATTTGAGATCTCTATTAGCTGCACATAGAGGGTGCCACATATGGCAGGAATGGTGGTGGGTTTTTTTTTATCGCTCAGGGTTCACTTATATCTCTTATGAAGCTGCTTTGTCACCTCCCTATGACAGATTTCTGGAGTTCATTAAAAGAGGTGCTTTATAACAAAGAGATTGACATGTCAACATAAACAATGAGTGAAACCACAACAGTGTCCCGAACAGGGAAATGCAGAACGCCACCTGGCCCTGAACACCGCTAATGAAACTGGTAGGCAAGAGAGGGGCTTAGTACCTGAGGCTCTCCAGAAATTTGAATAGGGTCATATAAAGACATCCATCTGCCGAATATCCCTGAAAAGTAAGATCCATGTTGTCCATCCCGGAGTCCGAAAACAGCATTCGAAATAAGAGTGGTACATCAAGATAATGAAGGGATAGATCACTCTGCCTCTTTCGGATACGCCAGTTTTTCGTGACATAGATCAGTGGACATTAACATATTGGTAAAAATCTCAATAGCACCACCGCCACCACTGTGGGTGTGGGGGAGGGGGCGTAGCAGGCACGGCCGCTGCTTCGGTTTATGGCGGGTGTCCGCATTTCTTTTGCAACAACATCAATTGGGTTGTATCCGGCCATGGGGCAAACGCAGGCAATGCGAACATATGATACTTGCCCCAAGTTCTAATACAAGTACACCAAGAAGATAGAGCCTGTAGTACCATGTACCCAGAAAATAAGACCCATATACAGTACCAGAGCAAGATAGAAGACCCGAGCCATTTACCCGATAGATAGAGCCCATGTACACGAACCCAGAGAAGATAGGCCTGCATACATTACCCAAAGAGATCGTGAAACCATAGCATATACCCAAGAAGAGGAGCCCCTATAACGTGTACTGAGAAGAGAAGAGCACGCTACACATGTACCCACGAGAAGCGAAACCACTACATATACCCCAGAGAAGAAGGCCGCTATACATGTACTTAGAGAGATGACGCCACTGCACCGATTACCCAGGGCTCCGCCAGCACTGGGCTACTGAATTCTCTGCTGTATTCAACTAATTCCCTCTGACTTGTGTATTTTTGTACTGTTTTTACCCACTTTTAAGTGACCCCAGTCTGGAGAACGTATTCTGTCTGTGTTTGTCTTGTCCCGTGTCTTTGTTTCCATATTTGCCAATTTGTGCAGAGCAGGGAACTATGGCGTAATGTAATGAGGCCAGTAAGCAGGGACAGCTTGACAGGGGGTTTGTCTCAGGGTCCACTTCCTCTGTGTCTGCAGTTTAATTCGCAAATAGACCAAGCTTGAAAAATTTGGTTGTGGAGCTTTTCCGCTGTAGTTGTTACCATCTTGTAAACGTTCTTGTTATGAAATGTGAGGGTTCCTGGTGGGACCACCAATGTTCTGTATTCCTTTGTTTTTGTATATTGTGATCTAGGAAGAACAGTAGTATTGACAATGAATAACTGTTTGGATTTGCAGTGAATAGTTTTTAGGCTTCTTTCTGCTACCTGCTTCCTCGGTGTCCCTTAGAGAAGGGATATTTAATTAGCAGAACACAAAGCAATATTGCATATTTCGGAGGCATGTGATGCTTGAGTTTCCGAAAGGCTAAAAAAATTGTTGAATTCCAACCCCAGAGATTGGGAAAGAGGATCCAGCACTCCCGAGGCAGAGTGTTGTACCATGAATCACCTCAGAGAATGTACACTAACATCAAATTAAAAAGTTTGGGAATGGCGCATCAGAGACGATTCTGGAGATGTTCCTACTAACTTCACTTTAATAGTTCATATTGTTCGAGTATCTCAGTAATTAGCACTCAAATATTGGTAATAAAATTCGCAGTAATCCTTCGCAGCTGAATTCTTATTCATCATGTAACCAATCAGAAGACCACCACTCAGAACAACTTCTCCACTAATTTGCTGTCTAGGCAAACATATTTTTGCTTACAGGAGAAGTTTCGGAGAATCTTGATGTAATTAATTGTGCGAGTATGGATTTTTTATTTGTTTGTCACTACAGCCAAATCCCACCGGGTGATAGCAGCTCTGGATGATTAAATCGTCATGGTCTCTGCAGAGCCGCGCCACGGTGTTACAGGCCTAAACTTCGGGTGGAAATCCTTGGCTCATGGCCTTTATTATGGAGTAACTACAAGTGAGCCCAACCCCCTTGAGGAAGCGCACGGCGAAACGTGCTCCTGGGGTGCAGTGTGGTGGTTCCGAGGGAGTCTCCTTAACTGTGGTATGAATAGTAGTGTAGAAATGCTGTTAAGGCCTGAACTCGGTTATACCGTAAATTTCTCCCTGTTTTCTTGTATGCCTAATATGGCCACATATTATCATTGGTATTGGACCACCACTCACCTCTTTTTTTTATGGGATGTTTTAATATTATTATGTGAATTGCCATTTGTTGTTACAAAGAAATAAGATGATACTGTTCATTGTTAACTACTGTGATGGAAAGTTAAATTTTGTTGTGGTTCTATACTCTTGAATTGTACATCAGTAAAGAAAGCCATAGGAGCTGCTATAGGCCACCATAAGGTGTCCAAGCAACAGAGAAGCGCTACTAAGAGTACACATATTATGAGTGCAAGGCTGTAAATATCACTTTTGAACAGCACAGTCTTACTCGTTAAAAAGTACATACCTCACCCATTAACGGCATGGCCGCCCGGAGCGTTACGGTGCGCGCAACATGGCCGTGCCAACCGCCCTCATACCCGCCACCAACTTAGTAAATACACGGATCCCTACCCATCGCCAGTAAACCAAAACCACCCACATGTACCACGGTCTATCTTGACCCCACCATAAGCCCAGGAAGGAGGCTCGTCGCACCTTACAAAAAGATAGGGTGATACGGCGCCATACGCTTCTGGACATCTCTATGGAAATTGCAGGGCCTGTGTCCGTGTCGCCCCCACACCGCCCATCGTTTAGAAGATTCTCTCGCCACCCCCTCCTTCGAAACATTCCCCTCGACTCTCCAGACAAAACCCCCCCTCCTCTCCTCCGTCAGACGTATGCCCTCCCCGACATTTCCTACTAGGCATAGTTTGTCTGCATGCATC
The DNA here is from genome assembly GCA_019512145.1 of Engystomops pustulosus. Taxonomy (NCBI): domain Eukaryota; kingdom Metazoa; phylum Chordata; class Amphibia; order Anura; family Leptodactylidae; genus Engystomops; species Engystomops pustulosus. The sequence goes on along the minus strand of WNYA01000339.1, from coordinate 17,110 downwards.
CATAGACTAGGTTTCTCAAGGAAACACATTGTAGAGGGCCATTCACAACAAATCTCGAGACCATATGGAGGACTTTTACTATGTCTTCTCTGACGTTTCTTTGGTGGAAAAGCCATGTAGTAAGCCCATCAACTCTCTTGCCAGTGGGAGTAAGAAGCGGGCAGGTGCCGCGGGGTAGCAGGAATGGCCCCAGCCCTCTCGTATTTACTATATCACAAACCAGAAAACAGCAGATTACGATACCTAAATCTCCCCTTTCTACATAGTCCCCCAACCGGCAGAGATCCCTTCCAGATCTATAACTACGCGTTCAGAAGGGAACTATAAAGGTGACTTTACGGATCTATGGCTGATTGAAGTGCTGTGCCCCGATTCTCTGGTTTCACATGGAAAGCTGTTTCCGGAAGTGGCATACTCTTACAAGTCAGTGAGCTCTCAGGAAGTGAATGGTAATAAGTGTGAAGGTAACAGTCCATGCTGCCAGTCATGATGGAAGAGGTGTGACCTTGGCTAAATATCCCAAGTCATCCTATACTAACCCGTCACCATGCACATGGAGTGCGCTAGAACGGCAGCTCAACGGCTCAAAACTAAATGCGGACAGCAACAAAGACACATTTACGGGAATATGCAACCAGGTCCAAAATGGGGTCCTCTAGTTCGCAATGTTTATAATAATGAATCTTTCAATAATTCCAACACATATTCAAAGAATCGTGGAACATAGGGTCGGGGATCTTCTTATATTCTTACCATACAGGCCATCCTTCCCTTTCGAAACTCAACTGTTAAAACTAGGTTCAATGAGCCCAGAGGGGCTCTGCAAACACATGAAGATCCACTGTCCTGGGTAGGGTCGTCACAGTTGTTACATTGATGCAGCTACGAGCCGACCGAGGCTTCTGTCACATCCCAGAGGCGCAGAAACATAGGGTTAAATTGTTATAGAAGGAAGGCGGCCCGGATAAGAACTACGAAGAAGAGACCACCGTCCCAAGGTACCTGGATCTTATCGAGTATGTCCCTGGTTGTAACTCAGGAGGGATTGTACCGATGATAAGGGCCAAATAATACATAAGGACAATTTTGTGTCGTGTGGCAATGGTGGGGAGTTGGATTATCTCTATTAAACCCAATGTCACCCTTTAGACAGCATGCAATGCGGTGTTAAACCACATAAACAATCTTAATTTTCCATAAGATGACAAAAACATGTGGGCTTGCAGCACGCACACCCCCAAGACTGATGTGTAGAGATTTACCCGAATGGTGGTGCTCCCCTGAGGGGTTAATCCAAGAAAGCCCGTTTGAGGAGAATGATAAAACTGGGGAAAACTTTGGATGGGAATAGATGTTTGTGGCCTCTCCATAATGTGTATGAAAATTCACAGTCACCGTAGACACTCTCAACGGGTCTGCGCACTCCGGAACCGATCCCCAGACAAAAGTCATTTTTGCCAAGGCCCCCAATTCCCCGACTCAACTATACACAGGAGACCGATCTTTGCCAGTTTAATATAATCAACAGTAAACATTCAACTTTGATTCAAAAAATCCTTAACGAGAACAGAATGAACAATCTCGGAGGAGTCTGATCCATCGCCCATCCCGTCCTAGGCAACCCGCCCATCCCGATCAACTGGATCCTGAACACCGTCACCACAAGACACCGCAGCAAAAATACTCTACAAAACCGCCCCCAAGACACCGGAGGGTGTTATTACTGTGGTCATCGTTAGGTTAGAATAACAGTGCATATATGTATTCATCCTCCAGAGACCGTCAGGTGGGCAGCCACCCGGCACGTCCCCACCCACAACTACCCACCAAAAGACAAGCTCACGCGACTGGACGTAAAGGTGAGTCCCAACGATATCGAGCAGGGGGGATTTGTATGGGCCATGGGGCCACGGATGTGCCATAAATCAGGTGACCCCCATCGGGATGCCAAGCAGATAAATTGCAACCAAAGCGATCCAGCGAATGCAGGAGTCCATCATTTAGATACAGGGGAAAGTACAGAGGTAGCACCAGAGTGACTACGATGAGGAGCCCCGAGGGACATGGGGCCCCTGCACCCCCTGCACCTGCGCCACACTCAAAATGGAGGATGGGCACCAGCATATAGAGCTGATACTGCAGAGCTTCCCAGTACCCAGCGTGCCGGAGCTCAATGAGGCGAGCGGAGAACGCAGCGGACACCGCACCCTCAGCATCTACGCTCTGCATGTGGCGCGCAGTTACTGGCGACGTGAGGCAGTAGGTGGTCCTTGCACCCCCCCTATGAAGAATACTGCCCTGACTGGCTACATATACCCTCCACGGCCCCTTGATTAGGTACGCCCGTCCAACTCTCGTAACACTTATTTCTAATCACCAATCACATGCGGCAACTCATGCATTTAGGCAGTAGACATGGTCGGCCAATCTCCTGCATTCAAACCGGCATCAGTATGGGGAAGAAAGCTGATTTGAGTGCCTTTGACTGGCATCGGTTGTTGTTGCCCAGAAAGCGGCTGGGCTGTAGGTATCCAGAAACTGCTGATCCTCACGTGGATTTACCACGCACAACAACTCTCTGGTTTCAGAGAATGGTCCGAAAAAGAAACAACATCCAGTGAGCGGCATTTCTTGGGCGGAAATGCCTTGTTGAATGCCAAGGTCAGAGGAGAAGGCAGACTGGTTCGAGCTGAGTAAAAAGGCAACAGTGACTCAAATCGCCACCCGTTACAACCACCGTAGGCAGAAGAGCATCTCTGAACGCATCAGTACTCAACCTTTGAGGCAGATGGGCTACACAAGCACAACGACCACACCGGGTGCCCACTCCTTCAGCTAAGAACAGGAAACTGAGGCAACAATTTGCACAAGCTCATCGTAATTGGAAGTATAAAGATTTGGAAAAACGTTGCCTGTCTGATGAGTCTCGATTTCTGCTGCGACATTCGGATGGTAGGGGTCAGAATTTGGTGTCACAACATAAAGCTCACTCCTCATCCTTGCCTTGTATCACGGTGTCAGGCTGGTGGTGGTGGTGTCATGGTTGTGGGAATATTTTCTTGGCACTCTTTGGGCCCCTCTGGTACAATCGATCTGGCAAACGCACACGGCCTACCGGAGTATTGTTGCATGACCATGTCCATCCACACCTTTATGACACAATGTACCCGTCCATCGATGGCTACTTTCAGCAGGATAATCGCCCAATGTCTATAAGCTGGAAGCACCAGTCTCAGACGGTCTTGGCTGAAACAGTGACAATAGGTCACTGAGGCACAATTATGCCCGCTCCACAGTCACCCAGATCTCATTCCAATAGCATCTTTGGGGTAGTGGGGAACTGAGAATTCGCATCAGGATGTGCAGCCGACAAACCTCGGCGCAACGTGTGTGCCATCATGTCAATATGGACAAATCTCTGAGGAGCTTCCAGCACCTGTGTGATCTTGCCACGAATAATGTAATGCAGTTTCTGAAGGCAAAGGGGGTCCAACCCGTGACTATCAAGGGGTACCTAAATAAGTGCCCGGTAGACAGTGTCTCGAAGTCAATGGCTAATGCTATGGCTCTTGGGTTCCTTCTCCTAGGAGTCATGGGTTGAGATGTGGCTCCTGGGTTCCTGTCTTCCTAGGAGTCCATGGTTAGTCTGGATTCTGGGGTCCTCTCTCTAGAAGTCAATGGTTATATGTTATGGCTCTTGGGTTCCATTTCCACTAGGAGTCCATGGTTAGAGACTGTGGCTCCTGGTTCCTTTCTCTGGAGTCCATGGTTAGAACGTGGCTGTGGGTTCTTGCCTCCTGGAGAATGGTATAATGCTATGGCTCTTGGTCTTCTCATAGGAGTCCATCCCCCTTGGTTAGTGCTGTGGTCTAGGGGTCCTCTCCTAGGAGTCCATGGGTAGAGCTGTGGCTGCTGGGGCTCCTCCTAGGAGCAATGGTTAGAGCTGTGGCTCCTGGGTCTCCTCCTCCTAGGATTCCATGGTTAGAACTGATGGCTCCTGGGTCCTCCTTCCTAGGAGTCCTGGTTAAGACTATGCTACTGGGTCTTCACCCAGGAGTCCAGGTAATTCTCATGGCTCCAGGGTGCTTCCTCCTAGGAGAAAGGGTAATGTTATGGCTCATGGGTGCTACGAGGAGGTCCATTAGTTCTTAGAAAAAAGTGCAGGCTGTGGCTCCTGGGAATCGCCATCTCGTAAAGTCTGTAAGGTGACTAACCAATCATTGACCATCAGTAGTCAATGGTGGTACATATAAGCATCATGATGGTGCAGCTCGAGATAAGTGAAACATTGATAATTAATTGGCTGCATGCTTTGCAAATATTTTCAAAAGATTGTGTTCAGATCTGAACCAATGGGGCTTCAATCAAGCAAAAAAAAGGAACATGCACTCACCCCGTTGTAAATTCCACAAATCTTAGTGGGACAACTTCTGTGGCTTTGTAGAAATCCGATACACGAAAAGACAAGTCCAGCGCTTGATAGAAGTCACATATTCCAAAAAATAGTAATCCTGTATACATCCAGCAGAGGTGGATAAGACAGCGCTCATGTGGCTCCAATTGTCCTAAAAATTGGTATTTAATGAAAAGGTCCTGTCTTGTGTTTATCTTAGGGTCAGAGAAGTTAGTGAGGTCCAATGGAGCAGCAGGAGTATTCACTGCTAATAGAGGATCGCATGTGTTTCCTCAAGCATCGATATTATCTCTGGCGGAGACTGATGACTTTTTAATGTTTTAACTTTTTTGAGATATGGACATTTTTCTCCTGATCAGCATCAAAGAAAAGATCTTCAGAAGTGAAACCCGTTGGCAGTGCAGATCCTTGTGCTCCCAGCAGGATGGATCACTGCCACAGGTGAGGACCAGAAGTTTTACATACATTCTGGATTTTTTGTTTTGCTGAAGAATTGACCAGCGGGTGATCAGGAGAGAAGGACTGAAAATACAAAGCACCGCAGCAAGAGCAAAGAACAAGAATAGGAGAAAGTAATCACTAAGTTATGCAGCAGTATATTACACACCTGATAAAATCATTAGTAAACCGATACAATGGGGGAGATTTACTTACCCGGTCCCGTCGCGATCCCGTGGTGCATTGTCCGACGTGGATTCGGTCCAGTGCAATTCACTAAGATCGTGTTCCGAGTTACTGCATTTGTCGCTGCTGCGCCGAGGTCCGCCCGAGTTCACTGCTTCTTCCCGGTGTATTGAGTGCTTGATCTTGCGACACAAAATTTTTTTTTAAGTCCGCGGTTGTCCAAATTCATCCGGTTGTCTGACGCACGCCCAATTTCTGTGGGTAATATGCTAATTCATAAAGAGTCTACACGGGCGGCGACTTCATGCACCGTACCCTCTGATGCTTCTACCAGACATCTAACAGAGCGCAGCTACAAGGAGTGGCGCCCTTATCCGCGAAGCCAGAGTGCTGCGATGCGCAGTAGTCCCGATTTGGAGCCGACATTGCGAGCCGCCGGCCTGTGTTTTCACATGCGCAGAACTCGGCTCATGGATGAGTGTGCACAGCTCCTTGTAGCTGCATCTGAAGATGTCTCGGTAGGAGCATCAAAAGAGGCTAAAGGGGCGTGAAGTAGCAGCGCCGTGAGCCTAAGATCGGCCTACTCCACGCATAATTTGCATCTTACCCTGATAAAGATTAGAAAAGATTGAGGGGAGTAAAGGGTTGGCTCTAAAAAGTGTCTATCTACATTCGTAGAGTGCACCTACCTCAGGCTCTACCTTAATAGGTAGATCCGTAGTGGTAGGTTCCTTTTAATATGAGTGTTCTCTTCTGGCAGTGACTTGGTGACTTAGAGAAGGGGCACGTTCCGATGTTATGGGGTCTCTCTCCGTCACTGAAGCTTCTTTCTTCTGTCTCCTGCTGGATTCTCACTCGCTGCTATCAATGTCTGCAGCTGCCAGGATTTCAATGGACTCAATTAACAGAGGAAATTAACAATATGAGAATAAAGAGAAATGAAGACTATACCGAATAGTTCTGTTTGCCGCAGTTTTCTGTCTGATTTTGCACTGAAAAGAAAGTGGAAACGTTTTGTACATGATTTATAAAGTGTCTGCCGCCAGTTTTGTGTCGCGGCTGCTCTGTGTCTAACACAAATGTCTGAAGGGAGTTCCTGTGCCAGACTAGGACCGAAATTATTACAGCGACTTGAAAGAATTGTGTCCCCGTCTATGTTTAAAGGTGCACCAAAAAAAAAAAATGGTGCCATTCCGAGCAAGTGCAGGGGGGGCACCAGATTCACGAAGATCGGCACCAGTATTAGTAATCTGCCGCACTCTGTACATGATAAATGTGGCCCAGTGCATCACGGCACAAAAACTGGTGCAAAACACATACATGTTACAAGCAGCTTGCACAATCTTTTTAGTGCAAAGTCAGACAGAAAACTGGCGCAAAACATGCACAGGAGGCAGACGCCTCCATTTAGTAATCACTCATATGCAGTTCTTCCTACTCGTGTGTAGTCTCCTTCTCTGTGCAGTCTGTTTTCCTGTGGAGTCTCTTCACACTCAGTGCAGTCACTGTGTGCAGTCTCCTCCTCTGTGCAGTCACTGTGTGCAGTCTCTTTCCTCCTGTGCAGTCACTGTGTGCAGTCTCTTCCTCCTGTGCAGTCAACTGTGGCAGTCTCTTTCCTCTCTGTGCAGTCACTGTGTGCCAGTTCTCCTCCCCCTGTGCAGTCATGGGGGTCATACTAAGGGCCGAATCGCGTTTTCCCGACGTGTTACCCGATATTTCGATTTGCGGCGATTGTCCTGATTGCCCCGGGATTGTGTCGCACGCGATCGGATTGTGGAGCATCGGCGCGGCATGCGCGGACGGAAATCGGGGGGTGGCCGAACGAAAACCGACGTATTCGGAAAAAACCGCCGCATTTAAAAACCGAAAAAAGTGTCGCTTGGGGACCGCTTACTTCACCTGGTCCGAGGTGGGGCATTCGGCGCGTGAGTGATTTTCAGCGCAGCAGCGCCAATGGTGGACGGCGGAGGAGCTGCCTTCATGAATCCCGGCCGGACGAATCCAGAGCAGAGAAGCGCGTGGATCGCGAATGGGCCGGGAAGTAAATTTGCCCCACTGTGTGCGGTATCCTCCTCCGGCAGTCAATGGTGCGTCTATTCCTTCGTGCAGTCACTGTGTGCGGTTCTTCCTTTGTGCCAGCTTCTGTTCTGTGTGCTGGTCTCTTCCTTCTGTGCAGTCACTGTGTGCGGTACTCTTCCTCCTTGCAGTCAATTGTGTGCAGTCTCCTCCTCCTCCTGTGCAGTCCACTGTGTGCAGTCTCCTCTCCTGTGCGTCACTGTGTGCAGTCTCCTCCTCCTGTGCAGTCACTGGGCAGTCTTTCCTCCTGTGCAGTCACTGTGTGCTGGTCTCCTCTCCGTGCAGTCACTGTGTGCGCGTCTCATCACTCCGTGCAGTGCACTTTGAGTCTGCTTCCTCCTGTGCAGTCTCTGTGTGCAGTCTCCTCCTCCTGTGCAGTCTCTGTGTGCAGTCTCCTCCTCCTGTGCAGTCACTGTGTGCAGTCTCCTCCTCTGTGCAGTCTCCTCCTCCTGTGCAGTCACTGGGGGTCATTTACTAAGGGCCCGATTCGCGTTTTCCCGACGTGTTACCCGAATATTTCCGATTTGCGCCGATTGTACCTGAATTGCCCCGGGATTTTGGCGCACGCGATCGTATTGTGGCGCATTGGCGCCGGCATACGTGCAACGGAAATCGGGGGGCGTGGCCAAGCGAAGACCCGACGGATTCGGAAAAACCGTCGCATTTAAAAAAAAAATTGTGTCGCGAAAATTTCACTCACCTTCATCCAGCATAGGCCGGTGTATTTCGAGGCATTCCAGCGGACTTCAGCGCAGCAGCGCCACCTGGTGGACGGCGGAGGAACTACCATCATAAATCCCGGCCGGACCCAAATCCAGCGCACAGAACGCGCCGCTGGATCACGAATGGGACGGGTAAGTAAATCTGCCCCACTGTGTGTAGTTTCCTCCTCTGTGCAGTCTCTGTGCAGTCTCCTCCTCCTGTGCAGTTTCCTCGTCTGTGCAGTCTCTGTGTGCAGTCTCCTGTGCTGAACTGTAATACCAGATGCAGCCTGTCCGGAGGAGTGGTGCTGTTTTTGGTAGAAAGCAACCATATATTTCTTCTAATTCAAAGGGTAAAGAGCTCTCCTCCTTACCTTTTGAATGAGGAAAACTTTATTGAGGTTCAGACTTCTAGAGGTAAAGAGGAAGAAGCAAACAATGACAGGGCCCCTGTCCTCCTGGGGCCCCATAGCCGCTGCCCAATTTGCCTTTATATCTTACGGTGCCGCTTGTAGCTTTTCCTGCTCTTCCCTGACATTTGCTCTGGAGCTGCAGGAAAATAAGCGTTGTAATTCCCCAATGCGCAGCCTCGGCGGGATAGCAATTACGTTACATTTATTTAGTAGAAATTCTACTAATTTCTCTGTGGACGGAGGATATTAACACTTCAAAGACTACGGAAAGGTCAAGAAATTGGGATTTCTTCAGATGTTTGCTATGTGGGCAGCTGTGACTGAACCGCAGGGACGAGAGGCAGCATATTGGATAAATGGCAGATTAGAATAAACGGGGATAAAACCCATAAATAAGGTGAAATCTGCGCTAATTATCTCTATTAAGACAACATCCCGGGAATCAGATGGAGCAGATTCCTAATGCACATGGCGAGACTCTAGTACTGCAACCCATAACTCCATGATCAATAATTCTGCTACCTTGTGCGGCCACTAGGGGGAGATCTGTCAGACCCCAGAAAAGTGCTGTGTAAATATTGTAGTGAAGGAGAGGGGTCTATAAGCAGTGCAGAGTATTTCAGGAGAGGAATACACTGCACTGTGGGGAGGTCACAGACTGGGAGGGCAGGGTCCAAAGCAGCACAGAGTATGTCAGGAGAGGAAGTGCTGGTCTAGTGGGAGGTCACAGACTGAGAATTGAGTATTTCAGGAGAATCGTATGAATCGTACCAATCGGCTGCAGTGAAACAAAATTGGAAAAATTTTAAGAGGTCTCTAGGGGTCCGTACCCCCTTTATAAAAAACTCTTACACTACTTCTTAATATTGATGCTACTTCTCCAGTATTCCTCATTATTTTTCGGTATTTTGGGTAATTTCTGTGTGACGCGGTGGAGGTTTCCGCTTGTTCCCCTTCTATTAGGATGTAATTTCTCTCTTGTATATAAATAGTTCCTCCCTCGGGATTCTATTGATTGGAGTATAATCTCTCGTCTGCTCCTCGCTCTATATATATAACAAAGTTCCGGATTTATAAAGAATCTTCTTCCACTTTCCTCTTGTCGATGTTAATGTAATGAGCACAATGTGGGGGTCCTCCTCTGATGGGCCCCGGGGTCCCCCGCAGGATGACAATATTCTTAGGCCTATAATGTGATTTTATTGTTGACTTTGGTTTCATCGTTGTGGATTGTTGGGCGGAACCTGATACATTGATTCAATTCTGGATTTTACTCTCTTTCCAGGATTTGTAATTCATTTACACACTTTACACTTAAAAGGGGCACTCATTCTATTGTGTTGTGGTTCTGTTACTGTATGTGGGGGGCAGGGGTGCTGGGGCATTGCTCATTTAAAGGAACCCTCCATCCAAACTTGATGAGACACATTGGGGCAGATTTACTTACCCGGTCCGTTCGCGATCCAGCGGCGCGTTCTCTGCGGTGGATTCGGGTCCGGCCAGGATTCATTAAGGTCGTTCCTCCGACGTCCACCAGGTGGCGCTGCTGCGCGGAAGAGCATCGGAACGCACTCAAGTACACCGGCCTATCCTGGATGAAGGTAATTGCAAGCTCCGCGACACTTTCGGTTTTTTAAATGCGGCGTTTTTTCCGAATCTGTCGGGTTTTCGTTCGGCCACGCCCCCGATTTCCGTCACGTGCATGCCAGCGCCGATGCGCCAAATTCCGATCGCGTGTGCCAAAAGCCCGGGGCAATACAGGGAAAATCGGCGCAAATCGGAAATATTCGGGTAACACGTCGGGAAAATGCGAATCGGGCCCTTAGTAAATGACCCCCATTTTGCACAATGTCCTCCTTAGTGATTACTCTGTATGACGCTGCAGCCACTCAGATCTGTAATGGTTACTCCACTGCAGGTTTGTTCTTAAGTTGAATTTGTATGTAAGTCGGAACTGTATACTTTATTATTTTAACCCCATTCAAAACATTTTCTGGTCTCTGTGACAATTGGATTGGAAAAATGTTGGGTTGTCATAAGAACCAGGATTAGTGATAAAGCTTCATTACAGACGCCTGTGATAACTGTTATAGCTGCTTATTGTAACCTGGGGCTAAAGTACAGTAAATTACCGATTACCAGAGCTCTATTTGTAATTATGGGTCGTCTGTAAGTCGGGTGTTCTTAAGTAGGGGACCGCCTGTATATCTTTTAAAAGCTTTTTGCACCTTCTTCATGGAGTCTGAATTGTAGTTTAGGAAACAAAAATGAACCAAATTAAAGGATTTGTTAACAGTGAGACAAAATGCTACTTTCTTCTAAGAACAGCGCCACATTAGCTCATGAGACTAGCGAGTCACTAAGATCGTGCGCCCGATATCCTGCATGTGTTGCTTCCCCGCTCAGGTCCCCGGAGTTCACCTTCTTCTTCCTGGTGCATGTAAGTGCTTGATGTTGCGGCACAATTTGAAAGTTAAATCCCGCGCTCAGTCCGAATCAGTCGGATCATCCGACGGCCCGACCCCCAATTTCTGTCGCGTGAAAGCAGCGCAGCTGCGCCACAATCCGATTACTGAATACCTGTTACAGCGGAGCAAATCCCGAAAAGATCGAAAAAATACTAAAGTGCTGCCGCGTAATAAGCCCCATTGCATCAGATCCCTAAATCAACCGGAATTTTGATACTGCTCTTATTTGTTTATGTCTTGTTTCTATTTGTTTATTATTGATTATTTGATTATTTATATTTTTATTTTGGATATTGATCATTGTTATTGTTTACATGCATTACTAATAATTTCTATCATTTCTATTTGTCTCTTATTGACGTATTTTACTTTATTATTGATCGTTTACACTCATATCTGTTTCTAATCAATCATTTCTATTGTTTCTATTGATGATTGATTATCTCTCTCTATATATTTAGATCTCAAGGCAATAGAGAGAGAGCGAGAGAGAGAATGGCGTTGATCAGATGCAGAATTTACGATGAATGATTATAACTTTCCACTAAACGAAGCTCAATCCATTAAAGCCACGGAGACCCATTTTCCCTGTTAACTCCATCTCATACCTTCACCCAATTACGTGTCCCACGACACCCGAGGCGCAGACATTTAATCAAATTTCGCAGCACAGTAACGATCAATAAGCTACTTACTCTAACGACGTCTCATATATTATCCTGGCGCAGACTTGTCCCACTCACATATTTCACTGCGTCTCTAAGCAGAAACCATCACAAGGTAAAGGGATGATGGCGCCTGCCAGGGACATATACTGGATAATGCCAAAAATGTATCTTCCATGAATTACTACTATTCCATTCCCAAGATGTACTGGCCCACAGCGTCAAATAATACCTCCATACAGTAATGAAGTGTTATAAGTGCTTTAAATGTATAACACCTCCATGTGGTACACCTACACCACTGCCACAAAATACATATACACACTGTTACACAGAACACCTACAATACTGCCATACAATACATATATAATACTGTCATACAGTACATACACAATACCGAAATATAGTTCATATACAATACCACCTTATAATAGATGTGCAATACTACCATACAATACATACACTACTGTCATACAGTATACACATATTGGGGCTCATTTACTAAGGGTCCGCGGACCGCACAAACGTCTGATATTCCGTCGCTTTACGGTTTGCGCCGCATTTAAAAGGGGATTGTGTTGCACGCGATCGAATTTTGTCGCAATCACGCTGGCTTTCATGCGACACAAATCAGGGGGCGCGGCCGTTGGATGATCCCATGGATTCGGACAAATCGCGGGATTTAACTTTAACTTTAATTGTGTCACAAGCCCAAGCACTTACATACATCGGGAGGAAGAAGGTGAACTCCGGCGCACCTGATCGGGGAAGCGACACATTCAGGAAATCAGGCGCACGATCTAATGAAGTGAGTTCATTATCGTCGGACATTCCGGATCGGAGATCACGCAAAGGACGGGTAAGTAAATGTACCCCATTGTTGCCATACAGTACATACACAATAATGCCATACACAATACTATCATAGAATATACACAATATCGTCATATAGTACATACACAATACTATCATACACTATACACAATACCACCAAACAGTACATATACAATACTATCATACAGTACATACACAATACCACCATACAGCACCTATGTGATACCCCCATACAGTATGTACAAAATACCGCCATGCAGTACATACACGATAGCATCTTCAGTAGATACACAATACCAGCATATGGCGGATACATGATATCATCATTCAGTAAATACATAATATCACCATATAGTACATACACAATACCGCCATACCATACATGCATAATACCACCATACAGTATATATACAATACTATCACTCGGTATATACATAATACCGCCATACAGTGCATAGACAATACTATCATACCATACATGCATAATACCACCATACAGTATCTACACTCACCAGCCACTTTATTAGGTACACCATGCTAGTAACGGGTTGGACCCCCTTTTGCCTTCAGAACTGCCTCAATTCTTCGTGGCATAGATACAACAAGGTGCTGGAAGCTCCTCAGAGATTTTGGTCCATATTGACATGATGGCATCACACAGTTGCCGCAGGTTTGTCGGCTGCACATCCATGATGCGAATCTCCCGTTCCACCACATCCCAAAGATGCTCTATTGGATTGAGATCTGGTGACTGTGGAGGCCATTTGTGTCCAGTGACCTCATTGTCATGTTCAAGAAACCAGTCTGAGATGATTCCAGCTTTATGACATGGCGCATTATCCTGCTGAAAGTAGCCATCAGATGTTACAGGGTACATTGTGCTCATAAAGGGATGGACATGGGCAGCAACAATACTCAGGTAGGCTGTGGTGTTGTACCAAGGGGCCCAAAGAGTGCCAAGAAAATATTCCCCACACCATGACACCACCACCACCAGCCTGACCCGTTGATACAAGGCAGGATGGATACATGCTTTCATGTTGTTGACACCAAATTCTGACCCTACCATCCGAATGTCGCAGCAGAAATCGAGACTCATCAGACCAGGCAACGTTTTTCCAATCTTCTACTGTCCAATTTCGATGAGCTTGTGCAAATTGTAGCCTCAGTTTCCTGTTCTTAGCTGAAAGGAGTGGCACCCGGTGTGGTCTTCTGCTGCTGTAGCCCATCTGCCTCAAAGTTGGACGTACTGTGCGTTCAGAGATGCTCTTCTGCCTACCTTGGTTGTAACGGGTGGCGATTTGAGTCACTGTTGCCTTTCTATCAGCTCGAACCAGTCTGCCCATTCTCCTCTGACCTCTGGCATCAACAAGGCATTTCCGCCCACAGAACTGCCGCTCACTGGATGTTTTTTCTTTTTCGGACCATTCTCTGTAAACCCTAGAGATGGTTGTGCGTGAAAATCCCAGTAGATCAGCAGTTTCTGAAATACTCAGACCAGCCCTTCTGGCACCAACAACCATGCCACGTTCAAAGGCCTCAAATCACCTTTCTTCCCCATACTGATGCTCGGTTTGAACTGCAGGAGATTGTCTTGACCATGTCTACATGCCTAAATGCACTGAGTTGCCGCCATGTGATCGGCTGATTAGAAATTAAGTGTTAACGAGCAGTTGGACAGGTGTACCTAATAAAGTGGCCGGTGAGTGTATACAATACTATCACTCGGTATATACATAATACCGCCATACAGTGCATAGACAATACTATCATACAATACATACATAATACCGCCATACAGTAAATATACAATACTATCATACAATACATACATAATACTGCCATATAGTGCATGCACAATACCACCATACAGTATATATACAATACTATCACTCGGTATATACATAATACCGCCATACAGTGCATAGACAATACTATCATACAATACATACATAATACCGCCATACAGTACATATACAATACTATCATACAATACATACATAATACCGCCATATAGTGCATGCACAATACCACCATACAATAGTGTTACATCACTTTGCTGCTGTTTCCGCTCCTCTCCCTGCAGTCTATGGGATGTGGGGTCCTGTGGGATGTCTGAGGTCCGGAAGCAGCGGAGAACATTGTATCTTTCTGTTGGGATCTGATACATTTTTAAACTTCCACGCTTTTATTTATAACTGACCCCGGCCTGAACCGCCGCCTCCCCCTTCCTGGTCCAGGGTCATGGCCCCCCTGGGGTCACCAGCGCCCTGGACTCGGCAAAAGACCTTTCATCTCCGATATTTTTTCTTTCATTGTTTTAATGTAAGAGGAATTATTGGCGCGGCGATGGAGTCGAGCAGCTGCCGCAGCCTCGTCTTGTGAAGAATCAGGTTTCCTTAGCAACAGGAATCCTCAGAAACGGCTCAAAATAGACGATCGCACCCTCCAAACTTTCCTTATTTTCAAGACTTTTAATAATTCACACGTCAAGTGGCTGGGACAGGCGGGCGCCATATCTGCGGGTCCTGGAGGACAGGAGGATGGCACCAGCTGCAGTGAGGGGGTCAGAGGTCAAACCCAAGAGCCGCTGCAGCCGCAATTACCACTGATGGACTGTCTCATCCCCAGAGAGCGCTCTAATTCACTACTGAGAGAGTGCAGGAACCTATTACATCCTCAACACTGTACAATCCCTTTAACCTGACCCCGGGACTGACCAACACGTTCAGGGGCTGGGATGGTGGTCATGTTGGCTCTCACCCAGCTTTCCTAGAGACAGATAAGAAATGATAAGCTCGGTGTGATCTGAAAGATGCGATCTGTATCTTTAATATGACACAAAAAGCATGATTCTTGGTGCTATAGTGCAGAAGATACGGACACCATCATCGTAACCACTAATCTTGACTCGTCTCTTGTGAAAATAGGATGATGAGAGTCATACTATCTGACTTTGGCTGAGATTTTTTTTAAAGCTAAATAAGTGAAATTTTACATATAAGAGGGAATTTACAAAGGACATTTCATACTCTACGTGGGGGGACTTGTACTTTAGTGGGGTAAAACATGTTTACAAGTTCCCTTTAACAATTATGAGGCTTTAGAAATACAAAAAGTTCCATCCATAAACCGCGCCACATCTGACTGCAGGTTCTGTGCGGTACTGTAGCCACAATCCATGGACAAGTGGGATGGAGATGAAAATATTGACCATTCTGTAAGTCTGTTCAATAGGTTTCATTTGTGGGGCTGCGCTGGTGATTGGGGGGGACTGGTTATGGGGTCTCTCCAGCCGGTCTATGTGCTCACTATCCTCATGTAGGTTGAGATTATGCCGCATATAAAGGTAAATATGAAGCATCCTTTTACATACAGTACAGACCAAACGTTTGTATACACCTTCTCATTCAAAGAGTTTTCTGTATTTTCTTTGCAGATTCACACTAAAACTATGAATTATCACACATGGAATTATAGACTTAACAAAGAAGCGTGAAACAACTGAAAATCTGTCTTATATTCTGGGTCCTTTTGCGTGGATGCTTTGCACACTCTTGGCTTCTCTTGATGAGATACAAGAGGTAGTCACCTGAAATGGTCTTCCAACATGAAGGAGTTCCTAGAGATGCTTAGCACTTGTTGGCCCTTTTGCCTTCAATCTGCAGTCCAGCTCACCCCAAACCATCTGGATTGGGTTCAGGTCTGGTGACTGTGGAGCCCATGTCATCTGGTGTAGCACCCATCACTCTCCTTCTTGGTCAGATAGCCTTTATACAACATGGAGGTGTTTGGGGTCATTGTCCTGTTGAAAAATAAATGGTGGTCCAACTAAATGCAAACCGGATGGAATGCTGTGGTAACCAAACTGGTTCAGTATACCTACCCCAACAGGGTGACTCTTCTCCTCCGCAGCAGAGGTGACTCTTCTCCTCTGCAGCAGAGGTGACTCTTCTCCTCCGCAGCAGAGGTGACTCTTCTCCTCCGCAGCAGAGGTGACTCTTCTCCTCCGCAGCAGAGGTGACTCTTCTCTTCCGCAGCAGAGGTGACTCTTCTCTTCCGCAGCAGAGGGGACTCTTCACCTTCGCAGCAGAGGTGACTCTTGGTCTTCCTTTCCTGGGATGGTCCTCATGTCAGACAGTTTCTTTGTAGCGCTTGATGGTTTTTGCAACTGCACTTGGGGACACTTTCCCAAATTTTTGGACTGACTGACCTTCATTTCTTAAAGTAATGATGGCCACTTGTTTTTCTTTCCTTATCTGCTTTTTTAGCCATAATACAAATTCTACCAGTCTATTCAGTAGGACGATCACAACACAACTGATGCTCCCAACCCCATTTATAAGGCAAGAAATCCCACTTATTACCCCTGACAGGGCACAAGAGTTTGCTAAGCAGTAATCAAGATGAAGGGAACCTGCAATAAAATCCAGATTTTCAGTGGTTTCACACTTTTTGTTAAGTGTATGATTCCACAAGTGATAATTCATCGTTTTGAAGCCTTCAATGTGATTCTACAATTTATATAGTCATGAAAATACAGAAAACTCTTTGAATGAGAAGGTGCGTCCAAACTTTTGCTCTGTACTGTATGTACCTGCTGAGTGCTGCCCCCTGTAGAATGATGATGGAGCAGGACCCTGCAGGTAGGTTGTGCGGCTGCTCAGTCAGTGGCTCCCTGCTCCTCTCTGCTGGCCCTGCAGCTGCTCAGTCAGTGGCTCCCCGCTCCTCTCTGCTGGCCGCTGGGGCTGCTCAATCAGTGTCTCCCTGCTCCTCTCTGCTGGCTGCTGCGGCTGCTCAGTCAGTGTCTCCCCGCTCCTCTCTGCCGGCCGCTGCGGCTGCTAGATTGAGGTCAGATCTTATTTCAGGCTCCTGAGGAGGAAGCGCTCAGCCGACAGTAACTGACAAGTCTCAA